>PVKS010014892.1:0-47271 GCA_004027875.1 Aplodontia rufa | reverse complement strand
TTATCAAATATCAAATAGTTAAAGATATGAGGGTTTGTTTCAGGATCTTCTATTCGGTTTCACTGGTCTTCGGTTCTGTTTTGATACCAATACCATGCTGTTTTTGCTACTATAGCTCTGTAATATAATTTCAGGTCAGGGATTGAGATACCCCCTATTTCTTCTTTTCTATAGAGTAGTGTTTTGGCTAGTCTGGGTCTCCTGTTGTTCCTTATGAACTTGAGAATTGCTTTATCTATATCTCTGAAAAATGCCATAGGTATCTTGATGGGGATTGCATTGAATCTTTAAAGGGCTTTGGGTAGAATGGCCATCTTTATTATATTGATTCTGCCTAACCATGAGCATGGAATGATTTTCCATCTGCTCAGGTCTTCTGTAATTTCTTTTTTTAGTGTTTGATAATTTTCTTTGAATAGGTCTTTAATATCCTTTGTCAGGTTAATGCCCAAGTATTTCATTTTTTTGGTAGTGATGTTGAATGGGAGAGATTTTCTGATTTCTTCTTCTGCGGATTTGTTGCTGGTGTAAAGAAATGCTAGCGATTTGCTGGAGTTGATCTTGTATCCGGCTACTTTGCTAAACCCACCTATGAGCTCTAGGAGTTTTCTGGCCGATGTTACTGGGTCTTCTAGGTATAAAATCATGTCGTCTGCAAATAGAGATAACTTGACTTCCTCTTTTCCTATACGAATACCTTTGATTTCCTTGTCTTGCCTGATAGCTCTGGCAAGGGTTTCAAGGACTATATTGAACAAGAGTGGGGATAGCGGACAGCCTTGTCTGGTACCTGAATTCAGTGGAAATGCTTTCAGTGTCTTCTATAGAGCATCACTTCTTTTTTATTTTTTTTAAGAGAGAGGGTCAGTGAGAGAGAGAGAGAGAGAGAATCAATTTTATTTAGTTTTTAATGAGGCCTTCGTTGCTCTGAGACATTGTTGTGTACGTGGTGCTGGGGTTTGAACTCTCATACTCCTGCATGCAGGGCAAGCGAAGTGTATAACCGCTGAGCCACCGCTCCAGCCCCAAGACATCACTTCTTAAACAGGAATTCTGAACATTTTCCTAAATTTTGAGACACCCTTGAAAATCATATCTTACTTGCCAGCAAAGAGCTTATATTCAAATAACTTACAACCTTTGGCTGTATCTGCAAGATCTTAGGTAAAATTGTTTCATCTTTATACGCCTCTTCTATAAACTCCCATTAACTTTTAAAGTTTCAATATTGGTAATCTCTGACTTGTTTCTGCATTTAGTACTATATCATCTTTTCTTCTCCAAAGGAAAAAACTTGCTGTACTGTGCTCCTAATGGCAGCAGCTATTGATATATTATCTAGATAGTTTGGGAACATTTATTGCACTTGGCTGCAGAGTGTGTTAAATTGCTTTCAAAGGTTGTAGCATATCATTGACATCATGATGAGGATCACTCTTGGAACTGGCATTATCTGAAAAACTTGAAGCATGGAGAAGAATGTCCAAGTTGGCTACCATATGAATGCAATACTAATAGCAGAGCACACCTAGGCAAATAATTATTCAAAGTTGCTAACAATTTGGAATTTTCTGCAGTAGTTTGCATTTTATTGTCAGTCTCTTCACGACTTTAGAAGGTACATTAAAAAAATGTTCATATAAAGAAACGCTTTTCAATAAATTATTAAGTTTCAAAATTTTGTATTGCAATAAAGTTTTATCTTGATCAAACGAGCTCTGCAATCTGCTGAGGCAAAGATAAATTTGACTCAAGTTCTACGAGACCTGAGTCAGAATCACAGTAAAATAAAGGCATTGGTTAAATCAATGTTAATATGAGCAGCAAGAGAGATCAATTCCAGAGAACCTCAAGCGTTCTGCAGTCATTCTGTTAATGATGTAGAACTCCAGCTGGTATCTGCTTGATTCAGCAATACCTAATTATCTTCTATAATAATATTAAAATATTGAATGCAGTTTCACTAACAATGACACTAAAGGTCTCCCTTTAACATTAAAAGCCAAACAATGACACGGAACTGGCTGAGAACCATGATAATTATTCTCACAATGAAGAAGCAAAAGAGGTAATTTTGCACACAAAGAAATGAGTTACTTACTTGTTCCTTTGTTCCTTCTAGACAAGTTCAGTCACAATACGTTTTTATTTATGATACCTGTTAAAGATCCAAGGGAGAACAGACTTAATACGTTGATCCCTTTAAAAAGCAGAGCTATTAGAATGAATCATTTGGGAAGTCTGAAGAAAATAATGTGTGTGTGCCTCTCATATGTTGGGTGAGTTTTGAGGTTGGAGTTTTATGTAGGAGACTGAGATGCCATATGAATTTTGCTTAAGAATTTGGATTTCATTTTATCACTGAATAAATTCTGGTAAAATCATAGACAACAAGGAATGATTTACAAAAGCAAACACTCAGCCGAGCTAGAATGAATTGTTGCCTTAAGACTAGTTTATCTAATTATACTTAACACAGAAGTATGTTATCTTTGAAGATAAGTGAATGTGGTTGTAGAAAAAAAAACTTTTTTTGGATTTTACTTATGAAGTGATACGTCAATTGTTGAATATGATGGTTTTTCAGAATGTGCTTTGTTAATTTGTCATATATGCTTTAAATTAAATGTTTAATAACATTATGTAATATATACCTATAAATATTAAGATTAGTTTTCTGAACTCTTCTAAATAACAAAAAAGGATAATATATTGACTTCTGAAATTTAAAACATCTTCAAAGGGCCTTGAACGGGGTGACTCAGTGGTTACAGTGCTTGCCGGCATGCGCGAGGATGTAGGTTCAAACCCCAGTACCATTTACACAAGGAAGTGTTGGAGAAATGAAAGCCACATGAAAAACTAAATCAAATTTATTCTCTCTTTCCTTTTCTCTCTCTCACTGTCCCTTTTTCTCTTAAAAAAATCTTTTGAACATAGTTGTGATCACTTCTCCTTTTCATATGAAGAAAATCACATCTGATCCAAGAAGAGCTGTAAGCACCAATGCATGGTGATGCTTGGCCCAGTGCTAAGCGCAACTGGTAAATAGAAAGAGAGAAGACACCAGGACAAGCACAGGGAGCTCTCCTGAGCACCACAGTTGCAACCCCAATGTGAAGATTCATCTGCCTGTCTTTCCCTCTCCACATTAAAATTGCATGGAAATTGTGGTTGAAACAAAGTAGAGGATGAGGGTACAAAAATGGTTTTTATACATCAGAAATAGACTTCAACCCTAATTACATAGAGAACACCAGTTTCTTGTACAAAACAAAAAGTCTACATAAGTTTCAAAGGAAGAAAGCCCAAATCCCATGAATGTACTTGGAGGTAACTGTCATTATTATTCTGACTGTCATTTTGTGCTTTTCATCACATTTATAATTTTGTATAATTAGGATTGGGGAGCCATTTAAAAATAATTTCACTTTAAAAATATTATTGTTCCTTTCCCTTGTTGCCCTTCTTTCCTTGTGTCCTCTCTCCGACTCCCCTGACTCTGACATCAGTAGCACTGGCAATCTAGGAGGATTCTTCAATAAGCTCTGCCAAGATCACCTAATATCACACACAGACACACACATGCTGCTCCTTTTTATATTGTTTGCCTTTCAAAAATAAGGATATATTTGATTACTTGGTTCTTGTTTTTCTTATTTATCATTATATCTTGAAAAAATCCTCCAAGATAAAAATTATACATTTTTTCTCATATTTTTAGCATATATCTGACCTAAAGCCAAGAAATCTTGTCTTTCAATATGTCTTTCTAATATTCTTTCTGCTACAATTTGAGTGATTTTCTTCAACATACCTTCCAGTTCATTCATTTTGTCTTGTAGTTTCACATTGTCAGCGTGGGTTAAAAAGTAACCCTTGCTTTTTGCTTATAGATGTTTCTTTGCTTTTTTCCCAACCTCGTTAATGTTCTTCATAATGTCATAATGACTTCCATCTTTCATTGTTTGAATATTCTCATTTTATGCTGTTTTTTTTCCAAGTTGCTTTTGTGGTGAGCTTGAGATCTTAAGAATATCAAAATGTTTTTGTTTGTCACATCTTTCTCTCATTGGTGATAGTTTGTTTCCTGTAAAATCAATAACATGTAATTATAAATTTACTTTAAACATAAACTCTTTTTCTATCATGAGAAATTCTGCCATAGGTTACTGTTGAATTTTCTCCCTGTAGAAATTTTGAAGTTCCTCGCTAGTGTTTGTGCATGTCGCATTCTTGTCATCTTTCTCAGTCAGTGCATTGAGTGATTTTGGGTTCTTTCATTACACTGGTAGTTGTTGGTCTTTGTCTCCTAAGCTTGTGTGGTATTAAAACTCAACTTGAACTTTTAGTCATTATAAAGTTCAACTAACTCTCCAGAACTGCTGTAACATAACCTACCTGGTTATTGTTATGCCTGTTAGGCTGGCTGGGAGCAGGGCTTCAGCCAAGCTACATGGCCTAATGGTCATGGCTGGCTGGGGGTGTGGCTTAGATGGCTAAGGGGCAGGGCACAGGGCAGCTTGCCCCCACCCCAAGGAACAGCCAATCAAGATGCTGGCAGACAAGCTCCAATAGATTGATGGATCCACCAGCCTATCTCTGAAAGGCCAACCCCATCGACTCCTCATTTAACCAATAAAACCAGCTGCCCAGCCAAGGCCCAGCACCATTTTCTTTTGCAAGCCACTTCCCTTTTGTGCTTATCATTTTCCCTGCTAGCTCTGGTGGCTTAGGTGAGTTTGGCCTGGGAGTCACCAATCCCAATAAAGGGTTTTGCTCAGCTGTTCTTAAGTCTGGCTACCTTTTGGAGCACCCACGCCTGGATTTATACTTGTGGTTTCTGATTTTCTCCTAAGCTTGTGTGGTATTAAAACCCAACTTAAACTTTTTAGCCATTATGAAGTTCAAATAACTCTCCAGAACCCCTGTAAAATAGGCTACCTGTTTATTGTTATGCCTTTTAGTTTATTTCCTCACATCTGGTGCCTGAATGTTTCCTTCTTTCTCATATTTTAAGCCTTAAATTGGGGGAAAAAAACAGATTGGGAAGGAATTAAACTTTATCCAATATTTCTAAGTGTTTATAGTAAAAGTGTTTGGTACTAGATCATTTTATTGATGGAACTAAAAGGCCCTTGCTCTTTGAATAACTGCTTAATATTTTGCAGTAAAAATGGATTTAATCATTCACATAGTGATTGGCATTTACTTTTTTCCAGTTTCCCCTTCATTTTTAATATAGTAACCTTCAATTAGCATGCCTTTGCATGTAACTTTTGCCTTAATATTTTTTTTTCTTTCAGATGACATCTCAGGACAATTGTTGTTCTGTTAAGTGTTGCTACATTTTTAAATTATTGTAGAATATTACTTTACTGCTACATATTAAAAAGGCCATACTAATATATATTTAACTTACTAATATATGCTGAGTGTTGATATATGCATCTTAAGTCCTCACATCCTCAGTGCAAGAAATAATTTACTTCATTCATTCTCTCTTTTTTTTCCTACAGAAAATAATTATAAAATAATAAAATGGAAAAGAAAGTAAGTGAAGAGAAAAATAAGTCTGAAAGCTTGGTGTCTGACACACTAGGAAAGTTGAGATTAGAAGCACTATGAGTCAGACTAGAGAAGAGGTGATAAATCCTCCCAAATAAAACTAACTTCATGCATACGGTCATTCAGGAGCTTGGTAGGAATCCTTAGAGAACCATAGCCCGGGGTCACGGTTGCCTGGAGCCATCAGTATGGTAATTAGGACACCTCCTGAAATCAGATGGAATGACTGCATCCATGGGATTTGATGAATGCTGCCTCGTAAAATGTGTGGTGGCAAAGTCATCTTGGGGATGCTTGAGTTCACAGGCTTCCGGTGCTGCTAACCGGAAAGACTTCTCTGAACCAGCCTGATTCATCTCCGTTAAAATTAGCTTCTATTTCTGACACATTCCAAATGACAAAGATCTCCCAAACTTTATCACCCTGGCTGCAGCATTTACCATCTTTCCACATGAACTGAGAACAAGTTATTTTAAATGAAAATAATCAACTCTGATAATCAATTCTATTCTGTGAGAATTCAACTTCTCTCTTATTTTAAAATAATAAAAATGTAAGGATTATTTTTACTATTACTTTATTTTTAATTGATACATAACAATTGTGCACATTTATGGGTTGAATAAATTATCACTAATGTCAATATTATTAATCAAATAGTATCAATTTAGAATTTATTATACTTCTAGCCAATTTGTATTGAATTTTGTCTTAATTCCTTTTGTAAAGGAAAATTTGCTGGATGTATGACTATATATGGGTTGAAGAGGGTGTATTTAAGACTAAAGAAATGATTTTCAAGTACTCCAAAACCGAAGTTTGTACAAATCAACTATGTATTAATGAAAATGCTGACCTTTATTTTAGATAGATACAAAAGCAGTAAGGGATAATTCTTCTAACTTATATGCATGCATATAAATTGAAAAATTAGTTAAGATGCAAATATTATCATTTTTTAAATGAATTTGTCATGTAATTTTAGGTAATAACATTATGGAATATCAGTTTCTGAGAAATCATGTATGCTCGGAGAAGAATGCTGCACTTGCATCTAAAGAGAGCACTCATAAAATCAAAATTTTGAGGCTACTTAACATTTTCCAGTAACACTGAATTTCTCAGATTTTACATTTTGTGGGAATGGAAAGAATGTCTTATTTCTTGTTAATTGAGAGGTGGTACCTGCTGTGGAATTCTAAGTAAAAATTCAACTCTCCATATATAAATTTTCTAATTAATACAGAAGCAGTAAGTTCTTTGCCCACTGTGCTTCTGTAGCAATTACTTTGTTATAATTCTTAGATTCTCTTTCATATATCCTCTTAATTATAGTTCTCATGTCTCTTTGAGAAAGAGACTTCTCTTAACAGGTTTAATATCCTCATCCTACCCAGAGTTATCCACAAGGATGTTTTACTTAATGTAAAACAGTTTGTGTTGATTGCATCGTAGCAGTGATAACTGTTGGGAGGTGGGAGTGTGAAGCCCACTTACTATGAATGAAGTACTAGGACTCAATCAAGAGCTCCCAGGGCAATTGTATCAATGTCTGTGCTTAATAACATTTTTGGAAGTTATCTTCTTCTGGGATCATTATTTTAGCAACAGTAGCATTAATATTTATTAAGTAATTGCTGTATACCTATCACAATATAAAACACTTTTCATGATTATGTCATGTAATCGTCATAGCAACCATGTTATTTGGGTAGAAACTATTATGATGCTCTCCCATTAAATAGTTGAGATAATTGGGATTTCAGGAGATCTAATTATTTATTGAAGGCCATGTAGCTTCTGAGTGTTAAAATTAGGCTCTGAATCCAAATATTCTGAATACAAAATCCACATCTATACCTAATATTTAGTGATGCAACTTCTCCATGAGTTCTTCATCATCTTGATGTCCCTCTTGCAACTCTAAATGCAAGGAGATATAATGAGTGATCTTAAATCAAACTTTAATAAATATAAATTGCATTACAAACAATCAATATATGTTCAAATACAAATGACAAAGCCATATTATGTAATAATCAATCCTTTATTATATTTCCTTACTATGTAATTGGAATTAGGATACATAGTGTGGCAAGAGAAAATAAATGCTATAGGAAAATATTAAGAAAGGAAAGACGATACAGAGGATTCAAAGTGGATATGATAAAATTTTAAATAAGTGTGATCAATGAAGGGCTTCATCTTTAAATAATGACTTAAAACTGATACATTGAATTTTGAATTCTTATCTATGTGGTTCATTGAATTATTATTTATTAAATATGTAGTATTTGTCTGCTGCAACATCACCAACAAACATCAATAGGATCTCTCTCCTCATATAGTTTATCAAAATTAAACAGGTAAAAAAAAACTATGAAATTAAAATTCTGACAAGTGTTAGTGGGGAAGGTATGAAGGCTATGTGAATTTGTGGCAGTGATCCTGACTGAATTTTCTAGTAATGTGGACTAAGGGGAGCAGGGACAGGTTGTTCTATAGTTTGTGGAAATTTCTTTGCAGAAGGGTCACCCGGATGAGATTTGAAGATGAGTAGAAAGAATAACACAAAGTAAAGAGGGATGCCGGCATTATGCATAGCACATAGAGGTCCAAAAAGCATTCTCAGTAAAGGAATGAATGGACTGTATAAAGGGCCTGCCCCGGGGACAATGTGCTTTAGTTTCAACACCACAAAAGGATCAGAAACGCAAATGTAGCTAGGACACAGAGAGGCTGAGGCAGAGTAGAGCTCTAAGATCCAAGAAGGTCAATGATCACCAAAGCAGGCAGTGCTATTAATTTATTATCACTTATTCAGGTAGTATATTCCATTTTCAAATTTATTTTATATTTTCATGTTTTCCATAAGGGTCGATAGAAGTATCACACTGCACCAATTTATCAGTTAGAAATTTATGTGATTGCTCAAATATTTCAACTGATAAGTCTGGATTGAATTCCAGTTCCAAATATTTTTTTTGAGCTCAAATTGATGATAAAGTTGATTAAGTTTATTTACATATCTAAAACTTTTTTCCCTTTGATAATAATCTTCTGTGAATCCAAAATATACAACAGATATGTAAACACAGTATTTTACTTTTTAGGTTGAACGGATGGGTAACATTTCTTAATCTTGGTTTTTTTTGGCAAGTCCTTCCCATTTAATAAGCTCTGCAGAGTAGAATTTTAACACATTCACAACTTCAGAATATTAGGGATCTATTTTATATTTTATTTTGTCCCATTTTATTGATTTTATATTATTTTAATTCTCCTAAAACTCAAGAACCATGACTATTTTTGGTCAAATTGTGAATTATCCTTGTATATATTTATTCATATGAGTGTGTGAGTGTGTCCTTGCAGTTGCCCCCAACCGCCCTACAAATTTATTAAATTTTGAAATAGGTCTCAGAAGTGATGAGACTATCTGGAGATATTCTAGAGAAGAATATAATAAGACCATTTTGAATTTGTTTAACTGTCTACTTTCACAGGTGAAAACTTTGAAATCTCAGTCTTAAAAATTACTCCATGGAAAAGTTCATTTCAGATTGTTATTTCTAATTTATCATGGAAATTACTTCCATGTGTTTTCCAGAAGAATTTATCCTTCACATTGTATCTGCTAGAAATCCTCCCAAACATTAGCGTAAAGATTCAGGAGTTCAATAAACCTAGACATTCATATGACATGAACTCATGTTCTGCCTAAAAAATGGATGCCAGGATATCACTAAGAGTTGCACAGTTATGATGCGTGTGTGGCTTTGACATGATAGGAAAGTATCAAGCCTGAAATATGACCCCTAAGAGCACAGTTGTTTCTACAAATCCATTACTGAACTATTTTAAGAATGGCATGAAAAACATTAAAATGTGAACATTCATCTCTCTGTGGCTTAACTACTTCTCTTAGAAGGTGCCTTGTAAACATGTTTTTCTCAATTTCACTTTTGAATATGATCCATATGTACATAATCACTTGTATATTTATTTATAGGTATAATATTTATTCCATCTTTCTGATTAGTTACTTGCTTTGTTGAATTTTATGTTTGCTGTCTCTGTTTCTCACACCCCCTAAATTCCTGTAACTATTAAGTCTCACTTATTTAAAAGTAATGGTAATTCCTGTAACTGTTCCATGTTTTAACCCTGTATGTACTCTCAGTAACTTACATTTATGCAGTCATCCAAAACATATTCCTTTATATTTATTTTATCAAAATGAAAAGGACTCTTGATTCTTTGTGTTATTATTTACATATTACTTGATTATGACATTTATTTAAACTATTACAGTGAGGATTTTATGGAGCTGCTAGAAATAATGTGTGATTCTTCTCGATTAAAATTGCATAATTTTCCTTTTGTCTTCCTAATATGCTTATTTGCTTTGCTCTTGGATTGTTTCAATACTACATGCTACAATAAACAATGTTGGAATTTTTTATTTCAATTTAATGCTATCATTCAATATTCTTGACATAAAATAATGCAAACATGGCAGAATACTACTTATAAAGTTCTAGTGAGGTTTTTATGATTTAAAAAATATTTAGCTCCAAAAAAAGTACATGTCTAGGAAACAAACATTTAGAATTATACTGTGTATTCAGTCACAAAAGAAAAAAAACAAAGAGATAAAAATAGATATACTCCTATGCTCAGAAATTTAGAGAAAACATACATTTGTGAGGCATAGGGATATAAGAAATTTTTACTTTCCAGTGAAAAATGACAATTCTGGGAATGTTTGAGTTTTCTACATTTGAAACATTTTCCTATATATTGAAGATACACTAGAGTTATATGAAGGTTTCTCTTCTAACTGGAGTTTATTATATATAATATTAATGTCATATGTATGAATGATGAAAAACTACTAAACCTATTTCAATTATAAATTGCTATTTTAAAAAAACATAAAAAAGCAAAACACTCTAAAATTTTAGTGCTTTAATGTCAAGCATTTCAATTGTGTGCTCAGAAGTTTTCAATCAATGCAGAGCTATGTTAGGACTGAGTGTCAGCTGGAACATCTTATCCTGGGCTGGATGGCCTATTCTCAGGAGGGTTCAATCACAGGGCTGGCTGCGTGGTACTGATTGCCAGATGGGAGGTTCTCCAGCTGAGGTTCTCAGCTGTGGACCGTGATTCGGCTCAGTATGGAACTCTTCACATGCTTGCTGGGACTTTCTTACAGTAAGGCAACTTCCAAGGGAGGAAAGAGAAACGGCCAGACCGCATAAAGTCTGGGCTCAAAGACCCAGAGTGTTCATTTTCCTGTATTTTATTATTTAAAGTGCTCACTAGGTCCCACATCTTGATGGGAAGATTCAGGGTGGAGTGGTTATAGTTTGGGTCCTTTCATAAACTGCACAGGTCCAATCAAAGGAGTAGGGAAAGTTTCTTGACTATGTGACATTTAAACGGAAGTGAAAAGACTAAAAAAGTGAGCCTTAAACAGACATTTATATATTTCTGCCGTAAATGGAATTCAACACATGTGCTAAGTCCTAAGTAAGAGAAACTTAAATAAATGTATATGATATATAATATATATATATATCTTTGACTTAAAAATTATATGTATATATTTTATACAAAATTTTATATATTAAAACTATATATATATATATATATATATATATATATAATGAACTGGAAATCAAGGTAGCATGTTCTAACCTCCAGAGCCTTCTGTATATTGGAGTCATTGAAAGACTGTACAGTAGAGCTAGAGTATCAAAACTGAGAGTGCATACGTGAGCCATGGTAAAATTTGACTTGCTATATATTTTTAGGTTGTAATCAGAATTCAACAAAAGATTTGATTACAAAAATAAAACACATTTGCCAGTTCCATCAGAAATTGTTGGAGTCAGATAAGAGAAGATGTGTCAAGAGCAAGAGCTACTGGGAAGATGTCAGTATTATCAAAGAAGATGAGACTGTTACGGTGCGAATGAAAACGATATGTGGATTGCATAAGTACTAGGAATTAAAGTTAACAAAGTTCTATGATAATTTTGATACAGATAGAGTGGGAGGAATCAAGAGGTGAAGAACATGCATCATGGTGCTATTTACTATTTAAAAAGAGCAATTAGAGACCTAGCAAGTGTTCAGGTGGAAAATAATGTTTTCATCTTTGGACAGGTTATGTTTAGTTTTATATATAAATATGGAGTCTAAAAGTGAGGTCTGACTTGAAACAGAGCTTTAAAAGTTATAGCAATATGGTGTATATGGTAAACAAAATGTGGAAATGATCAGTTGATTGCTTTGGGAGAAAGGCCAGCTTGAAAAGCAAAGAAAAGATTTAAAGGCCTCCAACATTTGTCTTCGGTTTAGGAAAGATAGTTGGACAAAAATAAGATAGTGTCATTAGAATAATGAAAAGAAATTCCACAGGTCCTTTTAATTTAGTTAAAGAAAAGAAAATTACTGTAAATCAGAATGGATATATCTAAGTCAATTGTAATATTACAAAAGCAGCCAGGATGGTATTCTGGGAATTTCGTTCATAAGCATTATCCATAATAGGCATTGAGTTGAGAGAACAATCTTCCACTCTGTGATTAAAAATGAAGTGAATTATTGCATTTTGAACTATGGTGTGCATTTATAAACTTTATATGTCACTAAGATTACAACAAAATTTTGTAGTGCAATTCTTTTACTCCTAGTTGACAGAGTACAGGTTTATTTCAAAATGGTAGAATTAAACATCCACTTTATTTTGATTATATAGAGACAAGTTTTCTTAGAGAAGATATGCCAAACAAAAATCCATTCAAAGAGTGTGCCTCTTTCCTCAGAGAGGATTTTCAATTTGGCTGGTGGTGATTTTCTGCTCCCAGTTGAAGGGGAAGTTCTGTACCCAGAAGATATAATGGGAACATCCTAATTTGAGAGGGCAGAAGTTCCTTTGGTGGCCAATTCTGTGGTATGAGTTTGCTAGTCAATCTGGGAAGCTTACCAGAAAACCAACCACAATTCAATAATCTGTTCAGTATTTGGAAATAGCCCTTTCTACCTTTGCTAACCAGATTTATTCTATACCCATATTACATTTAATAGCAACCAGAAGCAAAGTATTAAGATGAATCAATTCTTCTTAAATATATATTATTGGCACACACCAAATTTTTCTTTGACAACTGCACATTAATTCCTTGTATTTTGACCTAGATTAATACACATTTATTGAGATACAAGTTTTTAATGGATTAAAGGGTGAATAAAAGACAATCTTCATCGTACATGCAAAACTGAAGTTTGTCTGCAAAAGACATAGACTTTAAAAATATTTATTGCCTTTATCTGGTTATAAATATAGTATATGCTCATCAAATAGAAAATGTGGAAATCCAGGGACACTTTAAAATTCATTTTTGGTGTTGCAATCAGGTATAATCTTACTATTATGGTTTTCTTGATTTAAAAATAAGACAACAATCAATATACACTAATGAGTATTGCATGCAAAAAGTAATTTGTATTATACTAGTTTCATTGTCACTTTTTTAATCAATTTTAACTTTCTTTGTATTTGAATCCTTAATAGTTTTTTTCATAAAATTTAACATTCGTAGTGCGAGTGACTTTCGCCTAATAATTTGCACTGCTTCTTTTAGATAGAAGCTCAGCAACTGAATTAGGAAAAGGATACTGTAACTTGCTAGTGAATTCCTTATTTCTACTGTGTCACCAGCAATGCTGCCTTGTCAGGATTATGATGTGAAAAATTCTAAAGGGAATTCTCTTATTATGCTATAAATTTCAATGTAATTTCAGAATGAATAATTTGATTGCCAAACAAAGCTTCAAGCAATGATTTTCTTTTTCTTTTGGATGGGGTATGGCAAGAAACACTCTTCTACTTTTTTGATTAAAGGTTATCGAATTATTTGCAGTTTTGATTTATGACACGTAGTGAATTTCCTTAGAAGTTGTCACACAAAATTACTACAAAAAGTGACAGAGTGCATCTTGCTGATATTGCCAGTGACTTGATTCCATTTCAGCTGTGTAAAGTTTCTTATCTCTTGGGGCAATGACATGTTTCAGTTTACACTGCAGATCTCCAAAAGTTGACTTTCTTCATGCTTCTAAGGGACTGTCAAGGGTTACTGAACTGAAAAAAAAAAAAAAACATAGATATACTGTTTGTTCTTCCAAAAGTTGTTCTGGCAATTCTCTGCTGTATTGGGAGAACTAACTCAAGGGAAGAATCTCTGTCAAAACATTAATGTCATCTTGTAAATGAACAGAAAGACTAAATCATTGATTCCCAAGCACATCTGCAAGTGTTGCCCCTGTGACTGATGTGTTAATCACACAAGTGATTTGGAGGCAATGCTCATGAAAGGACAGTGAGAGTAAAACAACAGATGGCTGGATTATTTGTTTTGTGTTGATAGATGAAATAAAAGATACTTTTATAAAATTACTTGGAGCATGCCTTCTATTCCCAATTCAATGACCATTGACAAAGACCCTGGAAAAGAGGCCCTTCCTGGTCTCTTTGTCCTTTCTAGCCACTTAGTTTGTATCCGCAGAGATATTCGCGGAACAACCAACTTTAAAGCTTGAATGATAATTGTTAACAAAAGCAATGACAATAATTAAATAAAATTCTACTTTATGTATATAAAATAATTTCAGTCATTTTGCATTCTTTTCCCTCATATAATCTGTATGGTTACATTGGATGTAAGGTATGAGACCATTATCTCAATTTCTGATGAAGAGACTGAGGTCTAGTGAAATATTGCAAAGTTCAGTGGGAATAAATTTAAGATAATAAGATAACAGTTAGATATGAGCTATGAGTTTTGTCAGATCTATCAAAATCTTCCTTTTATTAATGCCTAATAAGGCGAAAGTTCATCTATAGCAAGACACATTAACTTTCATAAAAAAGCAATGTTCCATATATTATAAAAATCATACCAGAAGTTCTATGCTATAGGAGTTTGATGACAAACACATATTTAATAACTATATAGGAGTTGTTAGACCCTATATAAGACAGATCTTAAGGATTACATTATAAATTATATCATATAACCCTGGGTATCCTTTCCAATACTCTCCTGCTTCAGGACTAGTCCTCTGGTAAGGGGAATTGCTAACCTAGAGGACCATTCTTACAGATGGAACATGTCAGAACAAGCAGGTGCCTGAGATAAGTGCCAACGATCAAAGGGCACATACTATCCTATGGCATGCTACTCTGGAGGATATGAATACGTAGGACAGGTGAAGTGTATAACTTGGAGGTCCATGAATAGAAATACTGCAGTAAGACCTCATATAGATTCAGTAGATAAAATAATAAGAGAAAGCAAGGTTTAAATCTTAGTCCGTAGCCTACTAGGGTTGTGTCCAAGAAAGAGCGGGATAGACATTCATTTTTAAGTCTTATTTAGAGTTATAGAGCAGAAGCCCAAATAATGTAGCCTGCAGGCTAATAGATATCTCAACTGATATGCTGCTGGCCCCTCAAGGACCATACCGTAAGTCTGGTAATTCCGCCTTTATTCTTCAGGTTCTCCACTGGAACCAATGCCTTCAGAAGAAAGGCCAACCTTCTTTTCAGGTGGTAAATTCACCAATAAATGAATTTCTTGAATTTTTAGATGGGTGAATGCAATTTGCTGGTGTACTATAAACTTCCCATGATAGATCCAGAGAAGGTTATTTTAATAATTTTAATACCTTTTATATAATTTACTAGCTATCAGGCATTATCAAAGTATTTTGTATAATATTATTTATTCTTTCCTCATGAAAAATGTTTATCTTCCTATTATCATTTGACTTTGAGGGAAAACATTTCCTTAAGCTCAAAATTAAGGGCAAAGCTGGAATCACAGTCCAAGTAGTCCAAAATCAAGCCCTTTATTTAAAAAACTATTCTATACTGCTATCCAAAATGATATTTGGGATAGTAATACAAGTTGCAGTTAACCTAAAGGATTTTATAGCTCAGTATTACTGGTTTTGTTAAGCAGATCTTATCATCTTTAATTTGCAATGGGCACAGTGGATGTCTGTTGTGAGAGGGACCTGTATACTTGGAGTATTTCCAAAAGTTGATAGACTATTACATGGGGTTGCGTTCCACCGAACATATTTTAAGAAAATTTGTGAGAGCAGCCAAATGTGTATATATTCTTGCCAGAAAGAAGTTTCACAATTAAACTTCAAACACACCCTTCTGGAAAGAAAAATATCTGTATTTATTAACTCTGGTTAATTGCTTATGGCATAAAAGTATTAAAAAAGTTGTTGAATAAAACAGCATTCATTTGATTGGAAAGTTCCCAACATTACATGGTGAGATTATCTTCATTAAAAACTCAGTTTGAAGGTTATTCCATCCATGAATCATTTATTTCTAGCTTCATTGAAGCTTCTCCCTAACTGCCATTGCTCCCCAAATCACTTGTTTTTCTGCTCACATGCAGTATCTGTTGTGTGATGGTTGGTAGCAGAGTGATTTGTGTACATGCTTCTAACTAGTCCGTAAGCTCATAGGCTCCTCAAGATCAGAAACCATGTGTACCCCTTACAAATTGCCTCCATTCCAACTGATAGTAAATATATATTGATTTTTTTTAAGAGAGAGGGACAGTGTGAGAGAGAGAGAGAAAGAAAGGAAGAATCACATTATTTAGTTTTTCATGTGGCCCTTGTTGCTCTGACACTTAGTTTTGTACGTGGATGCTGGGGTTTGAACTCGTACTTGCGCATGCCGGGCAAGCTCTGTAACCAGTGAGCCATGGCATCAGCTCAATATATATTGATTTAATTAATGAAAAGGGAAGGCATCTATTAAAATATTTTAATGTGTATTTACCCTTTCCATTAATGTAATTTTATACTCTTCTTCCTCCTCCTCCTCTTACTAACTATAAATTACAGAAAAACTAAAATTAAAAGAACCCAAAATTCCCCTTTCCTTTACATCAGCAGAAGCTTCCTTTCAGTTGTTCTAATTCTTGCCTATTATTTTAGCATTTAATTTTATAATTTTTATTATAATGTGGATGTTTTTTGTCTTTCAATTTTTTGATATGCTATTTTATCTTAAGATACTTGTATTTCATATAGTACTTTCAATTATCATATTTAATTGTCAAAATGCATCTTCTTCAAGTGATTCATCGTAATTTGTTTAAAACTCACAGCACTGTTAGCACTATTGCTAGGCACATATGTACTTTCATTCCCCTTATACAAATACCTCTGACATAAAACTCCAAAAGATTAGAGTAATACAGTAAAAAGTATTGACCATGGAAATATTGAAGCACAGAAACATTTTAAAGATGTTTGACTCAAATTATTTTAAGATGTGTATAAATTTTCTATAAAGAAACTCTTTGATCTTACAAGGTCAATGTTAGGCCGGCTGGGGGCGGGGCTTCAGACAAGCTACATGACCAAACATGGCCGACCGGCTATGGCGACAGGCTGGGGGTGTGGCTTCAGATACCTGGCAACGTCATGACGTTGGCTTAAGGCAGGGCAAAGGGCAGATTGCCCGCGAAAATAATAGCCAATCATGACGCTGGCAGACAAAGCTCCAATGGATTGATGGGCCCACCGGCCAATCTCAAAGACCAGCCCCGTCATCAACTCCTCCCATTCAACCAATAAAACCGGCTGCTTGGCGGAGGTCCACGCCACTTTTCCCTGCCTTTCCTCCTACACGCCACTTCCCTTCTCCCTGTCATTTCCCCTGCTTGCTATGGTGGCCGAGAGATGCATTTTCCATTAAAGGGTTTTGCTCAGCCGTTCCTAAGTCTGGCTACTTCTTTGAGCACCCGCACCTGGATTTATATTCGCAGTGTATGACTTTACAGTCAACATATTACTAAATATATTAAAACTTATTTAGAAAATTCATTGTTTAATTCCAAATTGTAGAAAAAAAATTTTTGAATGGATTTGGCTTAATTGCATTTTATTTCATGGAAGATCTTTCATAAGAAAATAAGATAGCATTTAAGCAGAAACAGTGATATAAAAAGAGGACTCTGAAATCACTGGGTGTGGGATAGACAAGAAGTATTTCAGTTGAGTAAGGAAGGATAAAACACAAAATCTGGAACATAATGTGAACTCTAGAAAAAAAGAAAATAGTAGCACTGAAATGTTGATCCTGACTGCCCAGCTTGGTAGTTGTTCTACAGCCAAGCGCCCTTGAATGTGAAACCTCAAGTGGGTTTTGTGCAGAACAACTAAAATAATAATAGAACTTAAAAGGCTAAAAGGCTTCTGTAATAAAGCTAACGGTGCTAAAACTTGAACTACCCTCTGTCTTCTGACTTCTTTCTTATCTCTCTGTCTCCCTCCTCTCTTCCTAAGATTTTTCGTCTCTTTTCTCTTTCCGTTGTCTTATCCTTGAGAACCTACACTTGGTAGTTACAGAAAGTTCTTTCCGGTCAGGGAGAGAAATAGCAAAAAACAAGACATGACGCCTGCCCCTGCACTCATGAATATTACATTATAGTGAGGGAGATAGTAAGAAAAATAAGCTGTCAACCAAAGAGAAAGATACATGGAACAACAAAGAAAAGGAAATATGGTTCTGTAGTAGTGACTAATGGAGTTGCATATGTGCATGCGCATGCGTGTGCAAATGCGCATACACACATTTTAAGGGAATATTTCTGTTGTTTTTGAAATGATGATCTGGGAAAACTAAGACACAAGTTTTGCCAAAGACTTAGTTATAGGAAGAACCTGGATGAAATTTTTCAGAGAAAACAGCAAGGTCAAATATATGACCACAGGCATTTGACTGATGACATAAGGAGACAGGAAGAAAGCCAGTGTAGCTAGATCATAGTGACTTTAGTGAAGCAAATTCTGTAGATTTCTGTCCTTTGGGGCAGGAACATGCATTTGCAAATGGAAATCACTGAAATCACCAAGTCACATCTGCCACAGCAAGACCAGAAGGAGTGACTGTAAAACCAGTTGGACCAATTAGTACAAGCACCAGCTTGCTGCAGTGTCTTCAGTGAGCTCTATGAGTCTCCCTTGTGCCTCTTGGTAAAATTATAGGCTTTCAAATTAATAAGATTAAAAAATAAACAGATAAAATCCAAAATGTGGTGCCTAAGTAACAATATTAGTTTTGTCAGAATGAATGAATAATGCATGATGATTGTAAAGCTGTACTGTTCACTGGGAAAGTATTCCTGGATGGAACAGTTGATATTTTCAATAATTAAAAAAGTTAATTGAGGGATAAATCAGGCTTAACATTTTAGAAAATCAATTTATCATCCAATTTGCTAAAGGAAAGCATGTACTTCAAATTAAATAAGATACTTAATTATAGAATTAAAAAGAAAAATAAATATAATTATAATATACATTTAGTTCCCAGATATTTGATAAAAAATATCTAGACAAATGTTTTTTTATATCTGAGTTTCTAAAAATATAAGAAACAACAAACATCTAAATAGGTTAAATTTTACATGAACGATTAGCATAATTTATTAAGAATGAATTATTCCTTTTTTAATTAAAAAAAAAACTAGGTTTCAATATGTCCACATTTTCAAAAATGCCTGAGCTGGTATCCATGGAAAATATAACAAAAATAGAATTGATATATCTGAAAAATAGAGCAGTTGCATTTTACAGAATTGTCTTCAAAATTGAATATTACTTGATTCAAACTACCCACCACGTGTGATTTAACATGCATTTTTTATTATGTACTCCAATAAGTTATTTTATTTGAGAACATTTGACTGTTATGTCACCTCCTTTTAGAACACAGAATGTGCTCTGTGTCTTTTCTATGGTTTTCCGCAGTCTGTACTCAAGAAAAACAGGCTTCTGCTATTAACAATTTCTCATTTTTCACTTGAATAAAAATAGAACCTTTTCTTGGATAGTTGTTGCCTTATTGAATTTATATAAATGCCCACTTATATTTTTTTCTCGTACTATTGAGACAGATTTTACTACAAATGACTAGGTAGTCAGGACCTTGAGCCCCTTTCAACCACACCTAGAAGCTAACCACTAAGGGGTATGCTCAGAGTCTTCAAATGTAAATGACCATGAAGCTCCCTGTGGCAGCCACTTCTTTGTTCCAGAGGCAGGAAAACTAAGAAGTGGGGGTGGACACAGATAGGAACTAGGAAAGAGTTTCTACTTATTTTACATAGATTTCCACTAACGGTTTTGGTGCTTAGTTTCAATGCCTGTTTTACATAGGATTTAACTAATGATGTTGGTGCTTTTCTCAATGCTTGCTTTACATGAATCCTAATCAAAGCTCATACCCCAAACAAATATAATCCCTGGCCTAACACACATCAGAAGGTATCCTGCTTCCAGGTACCCCTCTGCCTTGCAGAGTCTCTGCTCTTTTTCCTTAAATAAAGCCTACTTTTTTACTCTTTCCTTCCATGGTTGTCCCTGGATTTTAGTCTTCAAATTCAGGAGACAAGAACCCAGAGGACTGGTGCCAAATTCCTGGGGTGTATTTCCATACCAAGAGTTGCAAAGCACAGCTCAACAGTAGTGGGGGAAAATCCCAACTAAACTGGGTAGCTGCTAACACTATTACAGCTACAGAAACCTGCACCTAGGCCAAATTCCCAGTTTTAACACCAGAAATGGGCTATTTGGCCACTGGAATCTGTAGTTGGCTTCAACTGCATTCATAGGTGTTAGGTCAGTTTCAGGTGGCTGGGTGGGGGCAGAGCATCAGGCAGGCCATGCACCAATCAGACACTGACAGATAAACCCCAATGGCATCTCACATGCCTGATGATTGATGGAGTCCCCAGCCAATCCACAAAGGACAGGAGGCCCTGGAACCTCCCCTGCCAACCTATAAATTTGCTGCCCAACCCTGGCCACGAGCTACTTCCCTGGCCCACCCTCACTCTGGCCGACTGGTGAACCTTGCTGAGAGCCGGTTCCCAGTAAAAGTTTTGCTCAGCCACTTTTGGGTCTGACTCTTTTAAATGACTCCATATGGATTGCCTAGCTAACAAATAAGAAAATTGATTTATCTCAGTCTGTTTGGATGAAGACAGGGAACATGGGTCATCTAATTTCTTGAAAAATCTCAATATTTCTGAATCCAGGATCTATAATAGTATACACATTTTAAAATATATGCTAATCATTTTGATGATCACTAATGACCCTGGAAACAAATATAAAACACAAATAAAATTAAAGAATAATCCTAAAACTTATCTACATTTATAAAATTGTTAAATTTTCTTTCTAATTTTTAAATTAAAAAATGTATACTAATATCACTCAGTAACTATTGTGTCTTTTTGTTGTCCTTTGTATGCTCACATCAGATTGTACAAAAGAAAGAGAAGGAGACAAAGTTTGAACTAAATGGACCATAAATGAAACAATTTCACAGATATGTACAGTTAATGTCTAGGTTAAAAAATTAGAAAACTAGTGAAACAAAACTTACAAATCATATTTTCCAAGACATCTGAATTCCAGAGCAAGTTTGTTTCACATGTGAAGGAAGGCTGGCTTCTCAGAAAATCAGTAATTTGTGACTTGGACTATTAACACTGTATAGAGACTGGATCTCAGTCTTCCACTTTCTATACGATTGCACTTTCAAAAAGGAAACTATCTCTGTGGATACACTTCACAGATACTTGATATCAACCACTGACATGCATAAACAAAAATGTTATTCCATTTGTTCAGAGATAACTGTCAAGTGAATCACAATGCTCCATTCAAGTTCTCCGAGCATATTCTCCCTCAGTAATAAAATCTCATAGCCGGGGGAGGGGAAACCTCAAGAAGTTTGAGTAGACATAAGCAATCAATAAGTTGATTTAATTTCCCTCATGGGTAACATAGCCTAATATTTTTAATCTGATTGCTTGTATGGGATTAACCAAACTCCATCCACTTTGAAAAGTTTTAAAATTAGGGCAAAATCAACTATCTCTCTCTCTCTCTCTCTCTCTCTCTCTCTCTCGTCTCTCTCTCTCTCACATCTCTCCCTCACTCCCTCTCCTGATTGCTTAATTTTATACTATTATATTCTTTCTTCCCATAAATTAATTTTCTGCATGGCAGTAATTGGATTCTCAGATCACCAGGATTACAGTGTTGAATTTGACCAGACTGTACTATCAGTCATGTAAGCTTAGTATCTTGTTTTACAATCACAGATGGCTGGACTTTCATTTGGAATACATTTTATTAGTTTACATTTTAGAGTAAACCTATTTGGCTTTTAGAGAACCTCAATTCAGTCCTACTTACTTATTCATCTCTTACAATGTGATCCTCTTTGTTTTGGTAATAAGCGATGTAAATATCCTCAGTCTTTTGAAAAATTGCAGGTATTCACACACATTTGCAAAGCTATCCAGCTACAGATATTTTGATATGCAGAGAGAATTTCTCAGGGAGTCAGAAAACCCTCAGTCGATTACAGTCTCAATAATGCTTTTGTCTCTGTAGTGGATATAAGATTGCGTTTCAATTATACCCTTTCATATTGGTTCAATTGAAGTTATTCAGTTAGTATGTGAAAAGTTATTCATAGTTTTTCATTTATTGAAGAAAATGGTCTTCAGTTTAACAATATCTACTTGATGAATTAAATTTTTTCTTTTCTCACTTTCTCTTTCCCAGCTTTAATTAAACCCACTGGTAGTATTTGGAATGCAAATAGAGCTTTAGTAAAATACAAGAGGCAAATATTTTTATGTAGTGCAACCTCCTGCTTTGGGATTTTCTTTGGATGAAAGTTTTTTACCTTAGTGAGATAAAGACGTTTTCCATTGGAGAAATGCATGTGACCATCTAATAAAGGTAATTCTGTCTTTCTCTTACATTTTTTTATATGCTGAAATGTCCTCTTTGTTTTTACATTGGCTAGATCCACAAAGGTTAATACTCTTGAATCACACATATTATTTTAAAAGTAAGGTACTTCTAAGGATATCAAAGACTTAAAGAGGCAACAGCAATGACTAATGATAGATTAAGTTAAAAATGGGGTTTTTACATGTACACTTCATTGAAGTGACTCATAGCTGGCTTCAACCCTGTTAACTGGCCTTCTTGGGAACATAGTCACGCTATGTTTGAAGACACACAATTTGAAATTACCATGTGTTTGACCTCTCATCTATAAGTCATGTAGTAAAATCTCTAAACATGATCTATACGTGGGAGGAATGGAGTCAGTACTTGGGAGGCTGGTGTTGGTGTGGCCACAGGGTAGAAGAACCTGGATGAGATGGGTGAGAACCAAGCCTTCACTGTTGTGAAGCCACTGAGATTTTATTTAGCTCAGTCAGTGTTACTTAGCAAATGCATGATCTCATGTGTTATTTACACTATGTTAACTTAAGAAGTGAAGATACTGAGATTTATGTAGTTAGTGAAGGTCCAGTAAATGTCTAGCTAATAATGGGAAATCTGAGTCTCAAATGTGAGATTTTCTCACTCCAGATTATTGTTATACTTTTTTGTCTTTTGCCACATTATCATATATGACAATCTAATATAGTAATTGTAAATTCCGTCACTGGAATCAAAGAATCCTGCTTTCACAATAGTCCCAATCAATTTTGACTTGGTATGTGGACTTGGGAATATTTCCTAATCTTTGTCCGTACTTGCATTTATTTGTGAGCTGTGTACCACTTGGATCAAGGACTGGGGTTCTTGAATCTGACTTGGTTGTTCTCACCAAGCTGGCAGCTGGTGTGGCCTGGAACTAAAGCTGGTTGTCGTAACTCTCAGCTTTCCATCTCACAGTATCTATCCGGCAGAACAGACCATGTAGTCCTGACAATTGGTGTGTTTCCTGGGCAGACTAGATAGATTCACTTCCAAGTGGGGCTAATGCAGACTTCTAAGAGGGAAGTTTCAGAGGCTGGGTTTAGTTTTGACAGTTGTTTGGAACATTGTAGGGAGGCATTTGAGATGAGATGCAAACCCTTTTTTGCTGAGCAGATGGTAAACTCTGTTGGACCTCTGGGATATAGAAACTTCCTGAAATTTCCACTCAGTATGGGGGGACCCTCCACAGGTCTCATTATTCCATCACCATGGATTTCAATTTCCCAGGATCAGACCAGAAGTGTAGATGTGACTGGCCAGTTTCTGGCCTCTCTCCCCTTCCAGAGACAAAGAGAACTCTAGCCTCTCTCCTCTTGGTATGCCCAACCTGGATTGCCTTGGGCATAATTCTTCCTGTTCCTGTTTCAGTTATGCTTGTTCAGGCAGGTATCTGCCAGACAGGCTGGCAACCTCCTTTATACAGTTCCACTCCAATGCCTCTCTGCAAGTTGCCACACAGACACATGCAGATGGTTCCCTCTGCACCTCTCTGCTCTTCCCCTGATAGATTTGATCACTTTTAAATCATCAGCTTGCCCTGCTATCTCTGGGTCAGTTAACATCTGTCTCCCTCTCTCTTCTATGGATTCCTCCATGTCAAATTTATTCCCAGTCCTTTCCTCTCTTTCTGCCTGTGTTACTCCTCCCCTCTGCAGTGACCTGGTGGCACTAATGCTACAGCCTCCAGGAAGACTGGTGCATGTCCAATGTATTCTTGTTCCATGTTTGTAGCTTCAGAATTTCTGTCTCTATGATTATTTTACTGTCCAATGTTAAATTTCAGTGAATTCTCTCAGCTACTCACCTCACTGAGAAGCAATATTCTTGCTGAACGAATCTCTAGTTGTGGAGCAAGTGGGGAGTGCACCCTTCCTCTCACCCATCATCTTCCCTGCCCCCAGTGTTATCCTGTCTGCACGTTCTGTAATAAGAACACAGGGCAGGTTGCAAAAACTTTTATTAATTCCTCCTACCCTACCCACACATATTTTTACTGAATTGGTTCTGAGTCTTTGATCTTTGTTAATGTAATAAATTCTGTGGCTTCCAGAACTTTGTATTAGCTGTTCAGTTGTTTTTGACATGAGTGTTCTAGGAAGCTACTTTTGATGCTCCAAGTGTGGGTTAGTTTCTCCAATTCTATTGTAACTAGCGTTTACTGTTGAGGCAGTGACTGCAGATTTATCTTCCAGTATATAAGCTTTAAAATGTATTGAAATAAAATTAATTTTAAAAAGAATATATTCAATGCTAAATTTATAATTAATTAAAATTTAAGAACAAATTATTTAAAATAAAACAAGCATTTAAAGAATATTTTAAATAAACAAATTTATAGATTTAAAAAATAAATTTATTTGGTGGCTCAGCAATTGTGGCACTTTCCTGGTATGTGAAAGAATGCAGGTTCAAATCCCAGCACCACATACACAACCAAGTGTCTGAGCAACAGTAGCCACATGAAAAACTAAATAAAACTGATTCTCTCTTTCTCAAACTATTCATATATTTTTGGGAAAAAAAAAACTTCACAAAATAAAAGCTTTCCATTTCCAAAGGAGAATGATCTGTACTCATTGAATATACCAGAGATTATTTTGCTGTGTCAAGCTAGAAGAAATATATTTATATGAGGAGTTCACCCTGCATATCAGTCGGCTTGGTGAATGCCATCTAGACATTTGTAATTCTTCAAATATTCTAATATATACCTTTGTTTACTATACTGGACTCTATTTTTAGAAATTTAAAAGTGGGAGTACTTTACAGAAATCTAAAACATTTGGTAGATGATAAGAAAATGTTCATTTTTTTCGAAACTAGTTTGGTCAAATGTGGTAAAATCACATTTTAAATCTTATCAAATAATGATAACTTGTGGTTTCTACATGGGCAGTGGTTGCAGTCAGAGTGGTAATTTTGTTAAACTTATGTTTTTGATAATGGAGGCATCTCACTGGATATGTGCCTGCCAGCCCTCATTACATTAAGAGAAGCACTATTCTGGGATTCAGAACTGGTGTCTGAGAGCAAAATGAACTGAATAGATAGACACTTATGATTCCTAATGAGCTGTATTTTTACAATGAGACTTGAATTTCTCTGAGGGAGATATTGGTAGGGCAATATCCAAATTCTGTTCTGAGTCACATTAAAGTTCATATCATTGGAGGATAATTTGTGTGTAGTACAGGCCTAGCACTTCTAGAATCATTTGTGATTTCTAACTTCTAGTGAGGCAAAATATATAACCATTTCCAAAATTTGGATTAAATTAAGCCTTCCTTATAAGAGAATGATTTAAGGAGACACTAGCTAAAATCTGGGTTGAAAAAGAATGCCTATTGCTACAGATCTGGTGCTAATTGTGTCTGAGATACAACTGAGGTACAAACTGAGCACCCCTCAGATATTGAGTTTTTAAAATATTGAAACTCTGTTCAAGAAGGGATTACTGATTAATTTAAAGTATTTTTATTAATTTTTTAATTAAAATAATTTGTATCTAGCTCCTGAAATAAAACATAATGGAACAAATGAATAAAGATACAAAAATCAAATTTGTATCACTTTGAATTTTGTGCTCACTTTCCCTATATTAAGATAGAATGGCTGAAAAGTTCTTAAGTACAAAAGCTTTAATAACTAAGCTTAATGATAAAAATGCTTATGCTTTCCCTGGCATGAATAGTAAATGGCATGAATAGTAAATCAAGATCTGTTCTTGCAATATGCTATGATTCTAGTATGATTACTGATCAAATAACCACATTGGAATTGTACCATAGTAGAACCAGAGCAGGAGAAAGCATAAATCTTATGGGAAACAAGAAGGAGAGCTACTAATATATTAAGAGTTCTGCATCATTTTTAAAATATACATTTAGCCAGGTGTGGTAGCACATGCCTGCAATCCCAGCAGCTTAGGAGCTTGGCACAGGAGGATCTCAAGCTCAAAGTCAGCCTCTACAACTTAGGAAGACCCTAAGTAACTTAGCAAGACCTGTCTCAAAATAAAAAATAAAAGGGGCTGGTGATGTGGTTCAGTGGATAAGTGTTTCATCTCTAGTACCAAAAAATGAATAATTAAAAATATACATTTAAGTTGCAAGTTTTTGGAGCAGCTTCTCTGTTCAAGGAGACTCTTTTATGACTTATAAATTATTTACTCTCTGTTTTCCATTGGTGCATTTATTTATTACTTATTGAAAATCAAAATATCCTGTAGAGATGCATAAAGAGGGATCATCTGTACACTTCATATTTTACACAGAACCATATTCATACAATGCACAAATCATCTTGAAATTTGGATGCAATACAGTAATAATGTATAACATTATAGTAATCAAGAAAAAGGCATATTAATTAAGAAATTATATGTGATTGAGCTATATGCAGCATTTGTGAATTCACAGAAATCAAATCTGAATGCTAGGCCATTGATTCAAAATGGGAACCAGTCTCCCCTTCCTGTATATCTGCTGCCTTCAAGGAGGTAGGCATTTTACTCTTTACCAGCCTCTGAAGAGCTACTTGACTGAAAATGTCACAGTATTTTAGGATTCTAAAAATAAAGGTAGCATTAAAGTTTCTCTTTTATAGTTACTCATACAATGATAATATTTTCTCTTCCACATCAACTCTAAACGATTGGCTAATGTTGACTGAATTTTTCAGGAATTGAACAGTCACTGAAACTCCTTCTGATTCCAAAAATTTACATTAGTAATTTCTGCCTGTTCAAAGATCTTTTTAAAAATATTTTATTGTGTTAAAATATTCCTAATATAAATTTTATATACTTTAGGAGCTTTCTATATACTCTGGATGTTAATCCCCTATCAGATATGATTTGTAAATAATCTCTCCCATTTGATAAGTTGCAATTCTGTTGCATATGTAGTATCTTTTGGTGAAGATATTAACTACCAGGACCTGTATGTTTGGTGTCAGTTCTAACTTTTATCTTTGGTTACAAAGTGAGTCCTTTATCATGTCTTTTTTTTAAATGCATATTGCCAACCTCTCTTGGTAGGAGAGTTCTATATACATTTTTTTGCATATGGCTTTGAGTTCTATTATCTTATCATTTCAACCTGCAGAATTCTTTTTATTTCTTGAAGGAGAGGTTTAATGATAATTAGCCTGCTCAGATTTTGTTTATCTGGGAGTAGTTTGATTTTGGTATTCGAAGGATAGTTTGCTGGATAGGGGTTTTTTTGTTTTTTGTTTTGTTTTGTTTTGAATGTTTTTATTATATCAGCCCACTGGCTTCTGGTCTCCAAAGTTCTGATGACAAATCTACTGATAATCTTAGTGAGCAATGCTTGATGTAAAAAGAAATGTTAATTTTTTTGGCTTTGACAGTTGGATTTTAAGGTGTCTACATGTGGGTCTTATTGAATATATCCTACTTACTTGAATTTTGTGGGGTTTTGTGGAATTTCATAATCCTGTCTTTAATCTAATTTGGGATAATTGCCACCATAATTTCTTCAAATGTTCTTTGGCTCTTTCTAGCTCTTCTCTCCTTTCGAGATTCCCAGAGTGTTTATGTTGGTCTTCTTGAGGATCCCAGAGGTGCAAAACGCTTTCTTCACTTCAACTGCTTTTGTGTTTCTCAGACCTGATTATTTCAGTTGTTCTATTTTTAAGGTACTGATTTTTTCTTTGCTTACTCAAATGAAAAATTTTCATTTTAGTGATTATACTTTTAGCTCTAAATTTCTTTTTTGGTTTCAGTTTTCTTATCTCTTTATTGAAATTTTCATAGTTCATATATCTTTTTTTACTTTGTTTTTCTTCTGGTTATTTGATTCTTTTTATATGGTTGTTTTAGACTTTGTCTAATAGGCATTTGATCTGTTTTTTTTTTGTTGTTGTTGTTGTTCAACATAGTCTTACATGTTTGAGGGAATCATTGTTAAATATTCATGCATACATGGACATTGACAAATTAAGTTACAGCTAATCCTATTCCAGGATCTACCCCCACTTTATCCATTCACCCATCTCATGTCTCCTGTCTAATAACCCCATGCTATTGTTGGAAATGAACATATAGATGTATATTAAGTTTTGAAATTTCTTAGTTTCTCTGCCTGCCTGTGAATAGTTAAGCTTCTCATGGGAGTTGAGTGTTCCTAACTATCTTGATAATCCCCCTTATCATCCCTTCCCTCTGTGCTTCCCTCCCTTCTACCCTGACCCTCATAGTTATAGTTCTTCCAGCTTACATGAAATTTCACCTTTGGTGAGTTTATTAATTAAAATTAGCTAACGTTCATGTTGTCTTAGGTTTTAGTCTAGCTTCCACATATGAGAAAAAACATTTGGCCCTTAAGTTTCTGTGTTTGAAATATTTCACTCAGCATAATTTTTTCCATTTCCATCCATTTGGCTGCAAATGACATATTATTCCCTCTAAAAGTAGAGCAGAACTCCATTGTATACATACACTACACTTTTTGGATCCATTCACATAGTGAGGGGCATTTGGGTTGACTCCATAGTTTAGCTCTTGTAAATTGAGCTGCTATAAACACTGATGTAACTTTGTCTATGTAGTATGCCCATCTAGCTCTTTTGGGAAAATATCCCAGGAGTGGGATAGCTGGGTCGAATGATGGTTACATCCATAATTTCTTGAGGAGTCTCCACAATGCTTTCCAGAGTGGCTATACAAGTTTGCATTCCAACCAACAGTGTGTGAGTGCTCTTTTCTCTCCACAACCCCTACGGCATCTGATTGTTTGTGTTCTTTATTTTTGCCACTCTGACTAGTGTGAGATCTAATTTCAGTGAAGTTTTGATTTGCATTTTCCATGACTGGTAGTTACGTAGAACATTTACTCATATATTTATTGGTTTTTTGAGTTTCCTCTGCTGAGAAGTTTTTATTTAGTTCCCTAGCCCATTTATTGATTGGATTGTTCGTGTTTTTGCTGTTAAGTTTTTTGTGTTCTTTGTACATTCTGGATATTAGTCCCCTGTCAGAGGCAGAGTAGACAATGATTTTCTCACGTTCTGCAGGTTATCTCTTGACACTCTTAATGACTTCTTTAGCTGTGCAGATGCTTTTTAATTCAATGACATCCTATTCTTCGCTTTTTGGCTTTAAGTTAAGGGAGGTGCCTATACCGATGTGGTACAGTGTTGATCATATTTTCTCTTCTAGTAGTTGTATAGTTGCTGGTTTAATTCATAATTCTTTGATCTGTTTCGATTTGATTTTCATGTAGGGTGAGAGATAAGGATCTAATTTCAATTGTCTGAATTTGGCAGTCCAGTTTCCCTGGCACCATTTGATGAACAGGCTGTCTTTCCTCTACGCTATATTTTTGACCCCTTTATCAAATATCAAATGGTTATGGATTTGTTTTAGTGTCTTCTATTCTGTTCCATTGGTCTTCATGTTTATTTTGATACCAATACCACATTGCTTTTGTTACTTTAGCCCCATAGTATAATTTCAGGTCTGGTATTGTGACACATTCTGTTTCATCCTTATTGCTTAGTAATGTTTTGGCTATTCTTGGATTTTTGGTATTCCAAATTAATTTGAGAATTGCTTTTTCTATGTTCATAAAGAATGTCATTGGTATCTTAATGAAGATTGTATTGAATCTGTACAGGGCTTTTGGCAGAATTGCCATTTTAATTATATTGATTCTGTCTAACAAAGAATATGGTATGTTTTTACATCTTCTCAGGTCTTCTTAAATTTCTTTTTAATGTTTCATAGTTTTCATTATGGAGGTTTTTAAATATCCTTTGTTAGATTAATACCCAAGTATTTTATTCTTTTTGAGGTTACTGTGAATGGGATGGGTTTTCTGATTGTTTCCTCACCAGAATTGTTGCTAGAATAAAATAATCAATTGATTTATGAGTGTTGATCTTGTACCTAGACACTTTGCTAAATTTATTTAGAAGTTCTAGAAGTCTTCTGATTAACTTTTTAGGTTTTCTAAGTATAGGATCATGTCATTGGCAAATAGAGATAGTTTGACTTCCTCTTTTTCTATTCAAATTCCTTTGATTTCCTTCTCTTTTCTGAAAACTCTGGGTAGGGTTTCAAGGACTATATTGAATAAGAGTGCTGAGAGTGGACAGCCTTGTCTTCTACCCAAATTTAGTGGGAATGGTTTCAGTCTTTCTCCATTAAGTAAACTGCTGGCTATGGGTTTGTCATAAATGACTCTTACGAAATTAAAGTATGTTTCTTTGATCCCTATTTTCTCCGGCATTTTTGAGCATGGCTGGGTGTTGAATTTTATCAAAAGGCTTTTCTACATCAATTGAGCTGATCGTATAGTTTTTGTCTTTAATTCTGTTTAAGTGGTATATCATATTTCTTGATTTGCATATGATGAACCAGCCCTGAAGTCCTTGAATGAAGCCCACTTGATCATATGTACTATATTTTTTATGTGTTTTGGATGAGGTTTGCTGGAATTTGTGCAGCTATGTTAATCAGGGAAATTGGTCTGTAGTTATCTTTTCTTGTTGTGTATTTGTTGGGTTTTGGTATCACGGTTATATTTGTTTCATAAAAACTATTTGGGAGAGTTACGTCCCTTTGAATTCAATGAAATAGATTTCTAAAGGAGAGGTGTTAATTCTTCTGTAAAGGTAGGGTAGAACTCTGCTGTGAATCGATCAGGTCTTGGGCTTTTCTTTTTTTGGAAGGCCTTTGATTGCTGTTTCAATCTCACTACCTAAGATTGATTTGTTTAGAATTTCAATGTCCTCCTGTGTTAATTTGGGAATGTCATATGTGGCTAGGTTTTTTATTTTTTATTTTTGATAACCAGAAATTCTTATGGTATGTCAGTACTCTTTCTGCTTTCTGCTCTGGCTTTAAAATCACAAGACTGTCTACCTTCCCACCACAGTTCTTTACTCTAAGATGTTTGTAAGCTTAACATCAATTTACTCCATCTGGAGATAATTGCTAATAACATCTTTCCTTCCATAAGTGATAACTAATAGTGCATTGACTACAAAAGGTTCAATTTAAACAGTGCTTCACTGTTTATTGTATGCGTTAACTGACCATATTTTCTATTCATCCTTATCAAGGGCATTAATGGAAATCCTATATGCATGACATACTTGATAATGCTCAGTTGCTTTTAATCCAGTTATAGGCTGATGGTTAATAGTAGCATAACCAAAGATAGTTACAAATCCTACCATTATGCTTATAGGTGATATTTAACATGGTAACAGTTTCAGAAGAAGCAATGTAACTAAGTTGATACTGTATATTGTACCCATTGGCTGTTCATATTGTCTCTTAAACCTTATCTTTTGAGGTATTAGAAACTGCAAGAGCTGGAGCAGTGGCTGAGCAGTTATGGCACTTGGCTGGCATGTGCAAGTACGTGGATTCATGAGTTTAAACCCTAGCACCATGTACACAAGGAAATGTTGAGCAATAAAAGCCACATGAAAAACTAAATAAAATTGATTATCTCTCTCTCTCTCTCTCTCTTTCTCACTATCCCTCTCTCTCTGAAAGAAAGAAAGAAAAAGGAAGAAAGAAACCACAAAGGCCAATAATTAACCATAGCTTGGGTAGCCTTCTCTTAATCACAACTTTCTAAATTGCACCCAGCCAAAGTTACTGAAGACACAAAAATCCACAACTCATCCCCAAAGTAAAATAACCAAAGAGGGCTCACAGGCCCCACTCCCCGGCCTCAAAAATGAAGTAAAAGGGAAGCAGTTCTCCTCCTCAACTCTTCAGTGGAGAACTCCATGGATAGGGTCCTGGATAAAAACCTAGAAAAATTATTAACAATCTGATTATTAAAACAATCAAAGAATTAAAAGAAAACTTACGGAAGGAAATAAGAGAACAATTTCAGGAGCTGAGAGACCATTTTGATAAAGAGCTACATGTTCTGAAAAGAGATGTAGCAGAGCTCTTAGAATTGCAAATACATTCAACCAAATTAAAAGCTCAGTGGAAGATACTCATATCAGAGTAAACTCTGTAGAAAATAGAACCTCATCTCTCAAAGAATGAACATCAGATAATGAAGATAGACTGAATGCAATCTTGAATGCAAGGAGGAGAGACAAGAAAAAAATTACTGAGCATGATCAGAACTTCCAAGAAGTATGGGACGAGATCAGAAAAAATAACATGAGATTAATTGGGATAGGGGAGAATATAGGACAACAAACAAATGACATAAAGAATCTTCTCAGTAAGATAACCAATGAAAATTTCCTACATATCAGATTTGATCCAGAAACTCAAAATTCAAGACTCTTTTAGGACATCAAATAGACCTAACCAAATGAGAAACTCACTGAGACACATGATATACAATATGAATAACAGAGAAACTAAGGAAAGAATTTTAGAAACATTAAGAGAAAAACACCAAATCACATTCAGAGGAAACAAATAAGGATTACTATGGATTTCTCAGTTCAGACAACAAAAGCCAAGAAAACATAGAATGATATTTTTCAAATATTGAAAGAAAATAATTTCCAGCCAAAGATACGATACCCTGCAGAGCTTAGCTTTAAATATGATGGGGAAATAAAATACTTCCATGAGAAGAACAAATTAGCAACATACATGAACACAAAACCAGCTCTACAGAGAATACTCAAAGACAAACTTCAATCAGAGGAACAAGTTAACAACTCCCAAAGCCCATAAAAAAACAGAAATTCAATAAAAACATAACTCACTAAAAGATATCTAAGATGGAGCAAAATATAGCAGAGGTCACAATGTCAGGGATCCAGAATCACATATCTATTCCAACACTAAATGTCAAGACTAAATGCTCCAATCAAAAGACACAAATTAGCAGACTGGATCCAAAAAGTAAATCCAAAAATATCTCACAGGCAAAAGTAGACACAGATTGAAGGTGAAAGGTTTGCAAAAAGCCTACCAGGCTTGTGGCCCAAGAAAGAAAGCCAGTGTTGCAATCCTTATATCCGACAAAATGAATTCTCACCAAAAATTAGTCAGAAGGAATAAAGAAGGTCACTGTATCATAGTAAAAGGAACATCACATAAGGACAATATAACAATAGTTTACATTTGTGCCCACCATTATAACCCTCCCAAATATATGTAAAAAGTACTCAAGGACATTAAAGCACTTATTGAGTTCAACACAATAATACTGGGGGACTTCAATGCACCTCTATCAACAATAGACAGATCACAAAGCAAAAGATCAACAAAGGTATCTCTAAAACCTAAACAACTCTATCAATCAATTGGACTTAACAGACATTTTCAGAATATTCCATTCCAAATTGACTGAGTTTACCTTCTTCTTAGCATCAGATAGATCCTTCTCCAAAGTAGATCATATCCTAGTCCACAAAGTAATTTTAGAAAATACAAAAAGTTGATGTAATTCCATGTATCCTGTCATTTCACAATAGTATGATCTTAGCAATTCACAGCAAGAAAAATAACAAAAAGTACATAAATAATTAGAGACTGAATAATGAATAATAACCTCTTTCTTTCTTTTTTTTTTTTTTAAGAAAGAGAGACAGTGAGAGAGGCAGAGAAAGAGACAACTTTATTTAGTTTTCCACATGGCCTTAGTTGCTCCAACACTTAGTTGTGTACATGGTGCTGGGGTTTGAACCTGGGTCCTCGTGCTTGCCAGGCAAGCACCAAAAACCACTGAGCCACAGCTCCAGCCTGAATAATAGCCTCTTAAATGAAGACTGGATCAAAGAGGAAACGAGAACAGAAATCAAGAAATTCTTGGCAATGAATGAGAATGATGACACAACATATCAAAATCTCTACAACCGTATGAAAGCATTCTTAAGAGGTAAATTTATATCATTGTGTGTCTTCATCAAAAATCAGAAGAGAAGGTAAATAAATAGACCTATGCTCTAACTCAAATCTCTATAAAAAGGGAGACATTTTAATCCCAAATCCAACAGAAGGTAGGAAATAACAAAGATCAAGCTGAAATCAATGAAATTGAGAACAAAAGTAATACAAACAATCAACAAAACAAAGAGCTGATTCTTTAAAAAAAAAATAAAAACAATATGGACAGACCCAACTTTACCAAAAAGAAGAATGAAGTAAAGCAAATCAACAAAATCAAAGTCGAAAATGGAGACATCACCACTGACTCAACCGAAATCCATAGGATTATCGGAGCTAATTTTGAAAACCTATACACTTCCAAGTTTGGTAATCTGGAAGACATAGACAAACACCTAGCTTCATCTGGTCTTTTTCAAGAACAGTTTCCATGGCTTCATTTCTTTTTCCCTCTTTCAATGGGTCATGCTTCCTAGTACCTTTATACAGTTTGTGATTTTCTTGTTGAAAACTTGTCATTTAAATCTGGTAATGTTGGAGCTTGAGCGGGTGATTCAGTGTTTGGGGTGCTTGCCAGGCATCTGTGAGGGCCCAGGTTCAAACCTCAGTACCACATATACAACTGTCAAAGAAACAAAGGCCAGATGAAAAACTAAATAACATTGATTCTCTCTCTATAAATAAATAAATAAATAAATAAATCTAATAAGGTGATAAATCTGGGAGTCAGATTATTTGCCTTCATCAGGGATTGCAATGTTTTGATTTTGTTTTGTTTTTGACTGTTGTAGGCTATCTCTTTACTGGCAATCAACCTGAGGAATAAACTTAAAATCTACTAGATTTATTTCCTAGATCTATGCCTTCTTGTGATCTTTTAAGATTAATTTCTTGTTTACTCCAGTGTATGTATATGTCTTTAATATCTGTTTTCCAAAAAGGTAAATATGAGAAATGAAGTGGTGGAAATAGCAGTAGCCATTTCAATGTCCTGGACTTTACCTCATGTGGATTGTGAGGCACTTGTTTCCATTAACAGGCAAGGGCATAAAAATAGCTGCCCACCTCTGCACTTCTGTGATCAGAAACAGAAATCTGTTGGCAGAATACAGATCCTAGATATTTTGAGGATGAGTGATCATTATCAACCCGGACTTATAACATGCACATGTAATACATGTCTGCCATTGGATTGAGTGGGAAATGGGTAGCTATGGTGGGGCTAAAGGATAAAATTGACAAAAATTTGCTGTGATTTATGATATAAGGCTGCCCCTAAGAGCTTCAAGCCATCAATATATTCCATAGATGTTTAAAAACAGCTATTCTGCCTGAACAATTGTCTCAGAGAGGAGGTATATTCCTAATGCTTCCTACTCTGGTAACTTCTAGGCTACCAGTTCTTTTGAATGCTGTTTTAATCATAGAAAATGGAGATAATGACATATGCTTTGACATGATATGATTAATATAAGTATGAAATGAAGAAATTCACATAGAACATATAAGATATACAATACAGACAATTATATCTCTATGATATCACTATTAGTATGCACAGTGTGATAGACTGTATTCACAGATATTAATTTCCCCGTTGATGATATACTTGCTCAGGTGCTTTGCTTTGACTGATAAAATATGAATGAAAATGACATGTGTCAATTCTGGGCAGGAACTTTAAGAGCCCACCTATATTGTATTTCTTTCTGCCAATGTAGCCATTTATGTTTTGAGGCTGTGCCAGATTCCTAGATCCCAGAGTAAATATTACTTCAAGTAGAATTACTACTAACTTGCTATAGATTTATCCCAAGTGCAAGAAAGAAGGCTTTGCTATTGAAATCCAAGAGATTTTGGGGGATCATAAGTAATATAAGACCTTTTCTTTTTTGAGTACATTATCTTTTCATTTCATTATAGGCTACATGATACAGGTTTTTGTTATTCTACATCTGTTCCCAAAGAAGTAAGAGATGTCCTTTTTCTGAAATGGATTCTGAAAGATTCAATAATGAAATGAAGTTCCTTTGGCTTATTTAAGAACATGTTGATCAGTGAATACGTAAAACCTATGACACTCCCAGTTAGGTGCAACTTTTAACTCTTTGTAAATTGCGAACTGTGAACATTTCCTTCCGTTGTTAAGATCAAAGAAGAAAATACAGTTTATGAACATTCAAACTGGTATGTAAAGTCAACATCATGGCAGAATTCAGTTTTGGAACTACATATTCTATAATAAACTAAACAATGTTGGAAGCTCAAAATGCCAATTATTAAGGTAATAAGAATATTTGTAACTTACAGTTATAAAAGTAAATGGATTGAAACTAGCTTAAACTGGGGGAAAGTGACAGAGAAGAAATGTTAAAATCAAAATCAAAATGATATTATATAAATTTTTGAACATTTAGACTATGCCTATCTTTCTGAAAGCACTGAAATTAAATTTGCTTATCTATTGATTTACCTACTTACTATTTTTGCTTTGTTTTGTATTTTGAGATGGGCATTTGCCATGTTGCTCTGGCTGATCTTAAACTCCTGGGTTCAAGCGATATTCCTGCCTCAGCCTCTCAAGTAGCCTGTACTACAGGTACACACTACTGTACCTGCCTTAATTTTTTTTTAATTTTCTTTTATGCCTGAGTCAAGCCTTAGAAAAGTTATAGAAGCTGCCTAAGTTTACATAACTGACATATAAAAAATTGAAGATATTTGCTCAAGGCTCTCTCTCTCTTCAAAGTCTAGATCTCCTTTACTTATAAGCTATATTTACTGAATCTTTAATTTAGAACAAAAAGTTAGTTAATGCATTTAATAAGGAGAATCAGAAAGCCTGGATTAGTTTATCAAAGTTTGCCTAAAGGAGTAAAGCTTATTATGGAAACCTAAGTCTAGCATTTTTTGAAGTTCTTGTTCTGCTGTGTAAGTCTTAAAAAGTAGCACAACAAAGAGGAAACCCATTGAGTGCTGCATTTCAGAACAACTCTTACAAAATTTACATATATTACATGTTGACATCACTTTACATGTAGACGTAACTGTATGTAGCTATAGATAAAACCTACCTTAACAATTTGTTCTCTTTCTCAAATAAATACTTTACACGCACTACACAACGATAGATAATCTTTCCAATGTTGCTATAATCCATTTCAAAATGTTATGATATTTAAAGTATGTTAGCCCCAAGCCACCTGAATAAAATATTAGGGTGTATTTTAATTGCTGTTTGTTTAGTTCTCTGCTCTCACTTAAACAGTTTGAGTAGTGCCTTGCATAAAGTAGAGTCTAGGATAAATATGTATTGAATAAGCTGTGACCACCTGTACAGTTTGCATTACTACTGCTACCTCAACCACACTGACTATTCATTCAAGCTTAATGCTTATTATAGTTGGGTCAATAAGTCTCACTTATACAGGGAAGTGGGCCCACTTTAAAAAAATCTAGATGCAGTTATATCTTCAAAGTTTGGTTCACTTTAGGGTGAGCATATGCACTTAAAAAGTCAAACTGTTTAAAAATGTAAGCAACTGATGAAACATATAGCAGTAGGTAAAAAAGAGTAAAGTTAAGAGTAGAAAAAGGAATCAAGATGAATAGATTACAGAAAGCTTGGGAAGGCCTGTCATACGAAAGGGAGCCCAAGGCACGCCCGTGAGTGCTTAGGTCATCTTCCTGGGGAACACCACAGACAAGCCAAGCCAAGAGTCAGCAGCTATCAGGAGCCTAAGTGAATAAGATGGGGCTCATATGGAAGACATGGAAAGCTGTACTGAAAAAGTGCATGTCTCCTTTTTAAAAATGTTACTGCTTAATTGTGTGAATTGCCATGGGGATGTTTCTTTGTTTAAAAAATGACCTTGATCAGGACAATTTTTTCATATGGAACAGCTTGAGCATATGGAGTTTGAATTTTCCACTTGTAAAAAAGACAAATGATTTGATAAGATTTTGTTTAAATATAGAAGTGTCTGTAGGAAATTTACTATTCTTAAAAAATAACTCTGACACCTTTATAAAAACCTTACGTGCACTGAGATTATTAGGCTGTCTGATAATTGACAGAGTGTTATCACTCCATAGTTTTGAACAGGGCTGGTAATAAACCCAGTAAACCAAGAGAATGTAAATTGCTTCTCTGTCAGTGACTCTAAATAAGTATAAAACTGGGCTGAAAGTGGTTATAACACTTAAGTCAAAACCCCAGAATGCTTAAAAACAAAAGCTTTTAGGACATATCTGTAGCCTGCTGGCCTAAACACAAACTTACAATTTAAAGGAATGAGTAACTTTAGACAGATAATTATCTTCCCCTAAAGAAGAATTTACTCAGTGTCTTTGAAAAGTTACCATGATCTGAGGTTTTATATGTGAACAGAGTCATATTGCCATTAGAATTTGTAGAGACAAAAAAGAAACAAAACTAAAACAAATAAAACAAAACAACAAAGTTATGGAAAAGATATCACAATAGAAATGCCTGAAATTGTATTTCAGTTGACTGAGTAAATTTACTATTGCTTTTGCCCTTCTGTAAGAAGAACAAGTTAATGAAACAACCACATGGCTTTCCTTTCTAGGTGCAGAATACGTAACACACAAATGGTGTATTTCTGCCTGAAAATGTGGTGATGGTTATTCATCAGCTTTATGTGCTATTATGATAGGGTTCATGATAGGGTATATGTTATGTCATAATGTCTTTGCTTGCAGGACCTTGAACCATTCATAGCACTTTCTGATCTGAGTTTTAGGTTGCATTATTTAATAAGGAGGCTAATTTTTTTGTAGGCTAAAGGTTAAGTTTTGGGTTTTTGTTTATTTGTATCAATGGGAACAGCTTGGCAGAAGAAGGGATGGGAGCAATTATGGTTTCATTGTTGTTGAAGGTAAAATATAAAATCACATAACTTACATAGGTCCAAAAACTTCATAACTTTTCAAATAATATGTTAGTAGATGAAAGAAATACTCATGCATTTTATAGGTTACAGCTATGTAGAAAAATTGCAATTATTCAATCAATCTTTCAAGGTCATTATCAATATATTTTAGATACGTAAGCTTTTTCATTAGTGTTGTTGCTCCATACATGTGGAATAGAATGAAAAATGCAAGTAGTTAGTTGAGAACTTCAGGAAGAGAAGATAATTTCATCTATGTTTGCACAGACAATTGAGGAATTCTTTATTAGTTGAAGATTATTACAATTCTTCATTCTAGTTTTGCAAAATTCACCTTTATGATTATAATTAGCATTAGGTATGTACATACAGTTCTCTAGATCATTTATTTTATTGCTTTATCCTTTACTGAAGAACCATGTTATAGTAACTCTCTTTAAAGTTAGCCTAACTTGTCATAAATAAAAAGTAATCTTTGTCTTTTGTCTGTGAAAATTCTTTCCCTAAGTTTATGGCAAAGTGCCCCCAAACAGGAAGGTGATGTTGGACTAGGATTACTTTTGGAGAGCTATTGGTCAGAGCAAAGCAGAAAATTAGAAATTTTTTTGGTGGAAAAATATCTTTTCCTGCAGTACTCTCTTTTTATTAAGTCCATTCTTAACTTTGACTTTTATACCAAAAGGTGTTCTGTGAAGCAGAAGAGCCTGTTCAGATTTGCCCTAGCCTGCAGTTAATCAGTTAGGAAAATCAAATAGAACTTATCTGCTAAAATTCTCTTTTCTATATTGATATTTAACTTCATGAAAGAAAGTCACTGATCTTAGTGAGACATGTAATTGATTGATATTGAAGTGTATAAATGAAAGTGTCCAAACTTAATGAAATCATAAAATATTGAGGAAAAAGAAAAAAAGTTATCTGGCTCAATATTAAAATTTTCTGCCCATACGGTTCCCTAATTTACATTTAATTGAAGTCTTCCCTTCTTGAACATCAGAAGCAGAATTATTGACTGAATTAACTGTAGTTTTTGAAGATTCCTTGATATAGCCATTAAAGCCATAAGTATCAACTGTAAAGTTAATTTACTACATAAAATGACAGAGGTCACTAAGAGAGGTGTAGTTCCCCCTTATTTATCAAGTGCCATTGCCTAGAAAATTTCAAGACAGAAAAATCGAATTTGTGATTGAGCTGAAAGAGCTTTGATCTGAAAGTCAGAAAGTCACTGCCAGGCTATGGTGGCAGTTAACATCTATTTAATGATAATGCTGCCATGAACTCAGATATTAAGGTTTAATACTAGTGGCATCATTTCTCTTAAATCTTGCAAAAATATTATCCGATTGTAGTGTTACTTACTTCACAAGGTGACAAAACTAAGTTTGAGAGATTTAATCAAATATTAAAGGTCAAATATTAAATTGCAAAACTAGAATTTGATTATGTTTGTCTAACCAAAAAGCTGGAATATCAAAGCAACGTGTGATGCAATTGCCCAGGAAACTTAGGTTGTCTTTTTTTTCCCCCTTTTCTTTCTTGTTTTGAGAGAGAGAGAGAACTTTTTTCACTTGCATTCTGTTTTTCCTTTACTTTTTTGTGTATATGGTGCTAGAGTTTGAACCTGGGCCCTCAAGCTTTCCAGGAAGCAGTGTACCACTAAGACACCTCTCCAGCCCCCAGAGGATATATGTTTTAATAAGTATTAATTCTTTGGTCTTGTGATTTTGTGGTTTTAGAAAAGATTTATCCTTGATTCTCAAACAATGATTTTATGCATTCATTTTAATTCTAAAATTGTAGACGTCACCAAGCAAGTATATAATTATTTTAGGAAGGATGATTCTGAAACACATAGATTTTGGTTATTAGTGTAGGTTATAAGGATGAACTTATTTAGACTCTGTCTAGGTTATCAGTTCACAGAGGTCAAGCAAGGTGCTTTAATTTTTGCTGTAATTCTCTGCATTTATCAAATTGTTCTTCACTTATCAAATTATTCTGCATACTGAATGCCTTCTTCAATGCTATTGCTTAATTAGTGTACATTCAGATCCTCTGGGGGCTTTGGAAACTTATGTGATAATTGTGCATTTCTTCTGGCATTGAAAGAACCACCAAAAGTTAAAATATAATTTTCCACTTTTCTCAATATTTTTAAGGACAGTAAAGATAATAAAAGGTTTAGTAGAATGATAAAATGAAATGGCTCTGGTGATCTGTGCAGTTCCACTGTGGTAGAAGAAGGTTTTGCTATGTTTTACTATTAGGAACAGTCAGAAGATCATTCTCATAGCTCTATGGAAAAGGCTATAAAGTTTTGTTTTTAAGAACAAAAAATACAGGTGAATCTCTGCTGAGTGTTTTGACTGTTTGACCATACCCCATTCCTGTTCATTATTATGTAGCAATCGTCTTCCACTCCTCCAGCTTTGCTCATGATTCATAATTATAAAGGGTTGCTATTGTCAATGGAGGTAAGTATATACTACATCTCAGAAAGGACCGATAGCAACATGCTGAGTGAAGTGAGACAGACTCACAAAGAGTCAAATGTTTTCTCTTACATATGGAAACTAAAGAGAAGTAAAGAATTTTTAAAATGGGGAGATATCTGGCTGGAGTGGTGACTCGGCAGTTATGGCACCTGTCTGGCATGTGCAAAGACGCAGGTTCAAACCTTAGCACCACATACACAAAGAAGTGTTGGAGCAACAAAAACCACAAGAAAAAATAAAAATAAAAATTGATTATCTCTTTCTCTCTCACTGTCACTCTCTCTCTTTAAAAATAAATAAATAAATGAATAAATAAAATGAGGGAATCTCATCAAAATAGAAGGTAGAAGAGTGGAATAGAGGAAGGGGATTGAAGGGGCTATTGAAAGAATAGGAAAGGAAGAAACTTCAGAATGAAATTCACCAGACTATGTTACGTGCACATATGAGTATGTCATGATGAATTCCATTTTTATGTGTAACTAGGATGCACCAATTTTTTAAATATGAAATTATATAAATCCTTGAATGATGAGTCTTGGCAAAGACACTAAGGCAGGAGAAATACACCCAAATCTGGGACAAGTGCCAGTTTCAATTAAGATGTACTATTGACCCCAAATGTTTGGACCAGTTTGATGTAATCAAACTTACACATAATGATTGACTGAACTCTGTAGTTGCCTGTGCTCTGTTGCTCACCCTGTGTTTATGTCTGATACTGGCAGGTTAGACTTGAAGCAGTGTCAGTCAGTAGATTTGACAAAGTAAAGGTAACCTTGCTGTTACCTTTCTGTTTCATTAATGGGCTAGTGTTTGAACATTGGCATGGCTTAGAACTAATTCTGGATAATATCTTCAAAGGAGTTCTCTTACAAGGAGTTCCAAGTATGAAAAGACCCAGTAAGTTCTATGACACTATCTTGCTGGTAGTGTGTGTGAGGAATAATAACTTGTCCTTTGTTTTAGAAAGAAAGTCTACATTGATGTCATGGGAATGGAATCTTCTTGGAGTTGGTTTTCCACTTTATGGGTACCTGTAACTACTAAAGTATACAGAATATTTGTTAAAACATCATAAAAAATCAGCATGGTGAAATCAACATGGTGTTCAGTATGATGACCCTTAAAATTATGAGGGATGCTCAAACCTTCAGAATATAATCTGATAAGACTTTATCATAGTCCTTTCTAAAACTGTAAATGAACATTGATTTCCTTCTCAAACAAGAAAAGAAAGGGTGGGGGCAGACAAAGTTGATCATGTATTTTGTTTGTTTCATTTTTATCCTTCTATCTTGAAAATTTAAAAATGTAGATCAAAGTGGGTGAAAAACAACCAATTGTTAACATTAAGAAAATACAATATAATGTATACATAGAAGGGTAGATTCTGAATTAACACTGCAAATTCCCTTAAGAAAGCATAGACTCTGAAACAATTATGTAAAAGTTACTGTAAGATGAAATGAGTATGGAAGTTAGAACATCTGACACTCTGAGATGGCTGTCAAGATGTGATGTGGCATTTGTATGTGACGTGAAGGTAATTATCTTGCATCTAAGCTCTAGAAAGGTTAGATCTCAGATTCTGTCTTTGAGATTAAGATTTTTTTTTTCTGGAAAGCAGCTAGGCTGGAATTAAAGAAATTGCAATATTTAGGCACATAAAATTAAGTTTGATGGAATTAGGAAAAGACAACACAATTACAATTCAGGGATTCAGTTTGAATAAGTAGATATATTACAATGCTTTGATATGCAGCAAAACAGTTCATAATAGGAACTAAACTACTCTAAGATTTAGCCTCACACAGGGATAAAATGCAATTTTATAAAATCAAAAGGAGGGATTAATTTCTGCCTATGTATTTTTACACTCATTTATTTTATTCTATCAAAAGAGAAAAAAATGCTGATAATAACTAAATTCTTTTTTTTAATTTTTTTATTTGATGGAAATAGAGATACAATTGAGGGGGAAACATTATCAAAACATCAATAGTCAATGTATGTATGTATGTATCCAGGGATAATGCCAAATTGTGGATGACCAGCTTGAGTTTCCCCTGTTGCTGTTTCCCCCAGAAGAACTCCTGTGTTAAATGGGTATCTCGTGGAGGAATGACATCTGCTTCTGAGATGGTTCCCCCATATTCCCACTCTCCAGTCTCCTAGGAGTTCTTTCTATCCCCTCTCCCCTCCCCATCCTCCACCCTATGCCTCCTAGTAACCTAGGGAAACTTCCACCTATTGCATTGAGAATCATACAATTTGAAGTTATTGTTAGCTTAGCCTTCTAACATATTGCTTCCCCATATATTCTAGCTTCCACAGATGAGAGATACCATTCAGCCCTTGAGTCTCTGAGATTGGGATACCTCACTTAGCATAATTCTTTCCATCTCCATCCATTTGATTCCAAAAGCCATAATATCATCTTCTCTAATGGCCAAGTAACTAAAGTTTTTGTATCCACTCATCGAGTGAGGGTCATCTGGGTTGGTTCCATAATCTAGCTATAGTAAATTGAGCTGCTATAAACATTGTTGAAGCCACATCACTTTAAAATGCTGATTCTAACTCTTTTGGGAAAATACCCAGGAGTGGGATAGCTGAGTCATAAGGTGGTTCCATCCTTAGTTTTTTGAGGATTCTCCACACGGCTTTCCATAGTGGCTGAACCAGTTTGCACTCCCACCAGCAGTGTAACAATGTTCCTCTTTTCCCACAGGCCCTCCATCATGTGTTATTGTTAGAATTTTTCATTTTTGCCACTCTAACAGGAGTGAGGTGGAATCTCATTGAAGTTTTGATTTGCATTTCCCTTATAACTAATGCTATAGAGCATTTTCTCATATATTTATGGGCTTTCTACACTTCTGCTGAAGAGAAGTGTTTCTTTTAAGTTCTTTAGCCCATTTATTGATTGGATTATTTGTGGGTTTGGAGTTTGGTTTATTTAGTTCCTTGTATATTCTGGATATTAGCTCACTGTCTGAGGTGTAGCAGGTAAAGGTTTTCTCCCATTCTGTAGGTTCTCTCTTAATGCTCTTGATTAGATCTTTAGCTGTGCAAAAGCTTTTTAGATTAATTGCATCCCATTCATTTCATCTTGATTTCATAGCTTGAGCCATGGGAGTTTTGTTACGAAAGTGGCTGCCGACTCCTATAAGCTGTAGTGTTGACCCTACTTCTTTTTCAAGTAAGTTTAAAGTTGTTGACTTAATATCCAGGTCTTTGATCCATTTAGATTTAATTTTTGTGCAGGGGGAAGATAAGGAACCAGTTTCAGCTGTCTACACATGGCTGTCCAATTTGTCCAACACCATTTGTTGAACAGGCTTTCTTCCACACTATGCTTTTGCCCTCTTTATCAAATATCAAATAGTTAAAGATATGGGGGTTTGTCTCAGGATCTTCTATTCTGCTCCACTGAGCCTCGATTCTGTTTTGATACCAATACCATGCAGTTTTTGCTACTACAGCTCTGTAGTATAATTTCAGGTCAGGGATTGAGATACCCCCTATTTCTTCCTTTCTATAGAGTAATGTTTTGGCTAGTCTGGGTCTCCTGTTATTCCATATGAACTTGAGAATTGCTTTTTCTATATCTGTGAAGAATGCCATAGGTATCTTGATGGGGATTGCATTGAATTTGTATAGGGCTTTGGGTAGAATGGCCATCTTGATTATATTGATTCTGCCTAACCATGAGCATGGAATGTTTTTCCATCTACTCAGGACTTCTGCAATTTCTTTGTTTATTGTTTGATAGTTTTCTTTGTAGAGGTCCTTAACACCCATTGTAAGGTTAATGCCCAAGTATTTCTTTTTTTTTGAAGTGATGATAAATGGGAGAGATTTCCTGATTTCTTCTCTGCAGATTTGTTGCTGGAGTAAAGCAATGCTAATGATTTGCTGGAGTTGATCTTGTAGCTAGCTACTTTGCTAAAATCTCCTATGAGCTCTAGGAGTTTTCTGGCCGATGTTATTGGATCTTGTTGGTATAAAATCATGTCGTCTGAAAATAGAGATAACTTGACTTCCTCTTTTCCTATACGAATACTTTGATTTCCTTGTCTTGCCTGATAGCTCTGGCAAGGGTTTCAAGCACTAGATTGAACAAGAGTGGGGATAGTGGACAGCCTTGTCTCATACCTGAATTCAGTGGAAAGTCTTTCAGTTTTTCTCCATTGAGGATAATGTTGGCTATGGGTCTGTCATAAATGGATCTGACATAGTTAAAGTATCTTCCCTTGATCCCTATTTTTTCCAAAGTTTTGAGCATAAAGTGGTGTTGAATTTTATCTAATGCCTTCTCTGCGTCAATTGAGACCATTGTATGATTTTTGTTTCTAATTCTGTTCATGTGGTGAATTACATTTATTGCTTTGCATATATTGAACCAGCCTTGTTTTCCTGGAATGAAGCCCACTTGATCATAATGAATTATTTTTTAATGTGCTTTTGTATCCAATTAGCTAAAATTTTATTAAGGATTTTTGCATCAATATTCATCAGGGAAATTGGTCTGTAGTTTTCTTTCCTTGATGTGTCTTTGTTGGGCTTTGGAATCAGTGTAATATTTGCTTCATAAAAAGTGTTTGGGAGTGTTCCCTCTATCAATTTCCTGGAAGAGCTTGTAGAGGATCAGTGTTATTTCTTCTGTGAAGGCTTGGTAGAATTCTGCCGTATATCCATTCGGACCTGGGGTTTTCTTTTTTGGGAGAACTTTGCTGCTTCAATTTCACTTTCTGGGATAGGTTGGTTGAGGTTTTCAATGTCCTCTTGTGCTAAAGAGGGGATTTCCTGTGTGTCCAAGAACCTGTCCATGTCCTCCAGGTTATCAAATTTGGCAGAGTATAAGTTTTCAAAATAGGTTCTGATAATCTTCTGTATCTTGGATGAGTCTGTGGTGATATTCCCATTTTCATCTCTGATTTTGTTGATTTGCTTCATTTCGTTCCTCCTTTTGGTGAGGTTGTCAAGGGTCTGTCAATTTTGTTGACCCTTTCAAAGAACCAACTCTTAGTTTTGTTAATAGTTTGTATAGTTTTTTTTTGTTCTCAATTTCATTGATTTCGGCTCTGATTTTGGTAATTTCCTGTCTTCTGTTAGATTTAGGGTTGGACTGTTCCTCCTTTTGTAGTTGTTTGAGTTGAAGCATAAGGTTATTAATCTGATCTCTTTCTAGATTTTTGATGTATGCACGCAGTGCTATAAATTTACCTCTTAAGAAAGCCTTCATACTGTCCCAGAGGTTTCAGTATGTTGTTTCCTCATTCTCCTTCAGTTCAAAAAACTTCATAATCTCTGGTCTCATTTCCTCTTTTACCCATCCTTTGTTTAAGAGGTAATTATTCAATTTCCAAGTATTTGAATAGTTTCTGTTGTTTCTCTTACTGTTGATTGCTAAGATCATAGCATTATGATCTGAAAGAATACATGGGTTTTTATCCACTTTTTTATATTTGTTAAGATTATCCTGGTGGACTAGGATGTGGTCTATTTTACAGAA
>PVKS010014891.1:0-47293 GCA_004027875.1 Aplodontia rufa | reverse complement strand
CACCAACAGTGTGTTAGTGTGCCTATCTCTCCACATCTCCTCCAGCATCTATTGTTGTTTATTTTCTTCATCTTTGCCATTCTGACTGGTGTAAGGTGATATCTTAATGTGGTTTTCATTTGCATTTCTCTGATTACTAATGATTTAGAGCACTTTCTCATGTATTCATTGGCTTGATCAATGTCCTCTGGTGAGAAGTGTCTATTTAGCTCTTTGGCCCATTTATCAATTGGGCTATTGGTGTTTTTGTAGCTGACATTTTTGAGGATTTTATAGATTCTGGATACTTAACCACTTTAAAAAAAAAGTCCTTGTAGTAATTTTCTATGTCTGCTAAAATAAATTGTCACAAATAGTGGCATAAAAGAACACCATCATCTTGCGGTTCTGGAGGTCAGAAGGTGAAATGAGTCTTGGGAACTAGAATCAAGGCATTGGTGGGAGGGGTTCTGGGAGCTCCAGAGGGGAGTTTGTTCCTTGCCTTTCCTGTTCTCTAGAGGCTGCTCACAGCGCTTGGCTCATGACCACTTCACCCCAACTTCTGCTATGGTTGTCACATCCGCATCTCTCTGTGTAACCTTCCTACCTCCCTCTTAGGGAGACTCATGATTTCTTTGGGCTCACTTGAATAATCCAGTAAAATTTTCCCATCTTGAGACACTTACCTTATCACACGGGCAAAAGTCTCACATGTCGCGTAGGACAGCACAGTCACAGATTCTGGGGTTAGCATGTGGATATCTAAGGGAGGTCATTACTCAAACTAACTACACTGATATAAAGTCCTTATTTTTACTAGGGAAAGTCATTTTGGTTTACAGACGTGACTTTGTGTGCCTTTATGACAATAATGTAAGGTTTTTGAGCAACAGGACTGTGTCACCTCACAGCAGGTGATGTCTCTCTGACTGAGGCAGCTATGTGTGCTTCCATCTACAGAGCGTGACCTCAGGTGGTCTCTGCCTTACCTCTGTACCCTCAACCTGTAACTATTCCAGGAAAATAAATTCTTTCCCAACTATTATCGGGGGCCATATTTAATTCCCTCATGTTTGATAAAGCTAAAAATGTAAAAAAAAATCAGAAGATATAACACTGACTATAATTAGACAAACTAGCAAAATTTTCAAATAGAATAAAAAAGACCTTGAGTGACTGAAGGGGCAAAGAGAAGGAGTAGGGCACCGAGAAATGACATTGAATGACATGGACACCCAAACTAAAAATTTTTTCTTCACAAATTTGCCAAGTTGCAGATCTACTGTCAATGAAACTCTGGTAATCATTCACTCACACTTCCAGCTCCCCTCCTTTCTACCATAGAGGAGGATTGCTTTTCCCAATTCCTTGAAGTTAGGTGGGGTAAAGTGACTTGTTCGGCCAGTGAAACCTGTTGGCACCAGAATGGGCAGAGGCACACAATGAGAGGAAGTGACACATCACATCCAGGTGAACTCTCTAAGAGCCAGTGTGTGAACTGCCACATTCTCAGCCACCGCTCCAGCAACTAATAGTGCTCCCTGTGGAGTCTCGTTAGCCTCAAATATGAAAGTTAAAGAAGAGGCCTCAGATGACCCTGATGGTCGTGATGGTCCTTAAGGAATAAGCCTTTTATGCTAATAACTACTGATATTTAGCAGTTTTCTGTATTGCAGCTAACATAGTCTCTCCTGACTGCTGTACAAGTCTAGCTTTATCCTGGACATGGTTACTAGTAGAATGAAGCCATGAGAAGGCAAGTACAGTTGGGTCTCAGTGACAATGGATTCTTTCTCCTCAAGATTCCACTAGGAGTATTGCATTAAATGAAAATGATTGTTCTTCTCAAAATATAACGTAAATGAAGAAACACGAGTTCTTTACAAATTGCAAATCACTTTGAAACTGTTAGCTCAATTGATAGTTATTTATCATCCACAATTGCATCTGAGATTACACGTTCTCTTATTTTTTTTTTAAGAGAGAGGGACAGTGAGAGAAAGTGAAAGAGAGAATCAATTTTAGTTTAGTTTTTTCCTGGGGCTTTTGTTGCTCTGACACTTCATTGTGCATGTGGTGCTGGGGTTCAAACCTGAGTCCTTGTGCATGACAGGCAAGGGTTGTAACCGCTGAGCCACCACTCCGGCCCCATTTGCTTGATTCTCACTAACGAAATACCTAATCGTACTGAATATGGACAATCTGAAATATGAAAAGGTTTTCCTAATTTATGTGTTAAATATACATGAAGAAGATGGCGTGATAGACTACAGAAAATGTAAAATGAGTGCTTCTGTTATTCTTTTCATTATTCATAACCTCCAAAAGTGTTACAGGAGAGGCAAGCACTATATTCACCATGTCATGAATACAGAGAGTGCAGAACAGAGTGGGATTAGAGGAATTTGGAACCAGTCAAGGCTATCACTGGGCAGCTCTTACTGCCTCAACCTTTCACCCTGCTGGGCAACAGGATGGGCAAAAGCACCCAAACTCTGTAATTGTTTTGTTTAAGCCAACCCTGTTACAAGGAATAAACTGGAAGCATGCATGAGTTTAATAGCTAATTATCGTCTTGGAATGTGACACTATTGAAACTTTCTAATCCTTACAAAATTAAGAAATTAAAAGAATGTTTTCTAAATGGAAATAAAAATAAAATAATATAAATCCATATCATGAAAATTTAATTGTTATCTTCCAAAAATTAGAGATATCACAAACAAAATAATACAAAGTTGTTTTTTTTAAATCACTTAGAAGGGTGAAGCCTCCTCAATGTAGCCAGTGTTGTTGGAAAGCACATCCATGTAAGATAGAGGAAACTGTGGCTCTTGCCTGTAGTGTCTAGCAAAATAACTCTGGGCTTAGTCTCAAGAGGCAGAAGTGGGAACTTGGTGTCCTAGCTTCTAGTTAGTTATGTTACTACCAAACAAGGAAGAAGAGATTTTCTTCTTTGGATTGCCCTTGGGACTGGTCTTTCTGTTCATCCTGCTTTGGAAGTCTATTGAATAAGGACTTTTCAGAGCACTCAGCACTCTGGGAGCTGTTTCTCATCCAAGGTCTCCAGGACAGAGGATTCTGGCCAGGGGCAATGTATAAGGCATGGCCATGCTATAGAGTGCTCAGAGGCCAACCCCTATGAGCTTAAAAATCATTGTTCCCCTTACTTTTACCTCTGTTCATTGTAACTTTCTTTTAGCTTTAGGAGAAAAGTTCCCTGTTTTCTGAGCTTCTCTTTACAACCAAGTCAACATATCCAATGTTACCATCCTCTTCCTTTCTGGATCTAAGCCTGCTTTCCCTCACTTTACTTCTCTTCTCTTCTCTTTTCCTCTCTCCCTTCCACCTTCCTTCCTTCCTTCCTTCCTTCCTTCCTTCCTTCCTTCCTTCCTTCCTTTCTTTCTTTCTTTCATATCAGGGATTGAACCAGGTTTGCTAAACCACTGAGCTACATCCCCAGCCCTTCTTATGTTTTATTTTGAGCCTGGATCTTGCTAAGTTGCTGAGGCTGGTCTTGAACTTGCAATCCACCTGCTTTAATTTCTCATGTCCCTGGCTCCCTCACCATTCTAAGTTCTTTCTTGAGAAAGTTTTATTTTGCTTTGCTCCATTTCATCATTTACGGTATTATGGTTGAGATATGAGGTGTCTTCCCCAAAGCTCATGTTACACAATACAGAAAAGTTCAGAGGCAAAATGATTAGATTAGGAGAGGTGTGGCCTAATCAGTACTTTAATTTATATGATCTATCAATGATTCAAATGGACTCCTGAGTGGTAACAATAGGCAGATGGGGCATGGCTGGGTTGAGTAGTGTGCACTTGGGGATTGCATTTGGTTCCTGGCTCTTTATCTGCCCTCTCTCTGCTTCCAAGTTTCCAAGAGCTGAGCACATTTCACCTACCACACCCTTTTACCATGATGTTCTGCTTGACATCAGACTCAGAGTAGTAGAGTCAGCTGACCACAGTCTGAAATCTCTACACATGTGAGTTCAAAATAATTTTTTCTTCCTCTAAGTTGTTCTTGTCAGGTATTTTGTCACAGCAATGAAAAGCTGACTAATACATACGGTAAGTTCCACAAACCAAGTAAAAGTCCACGTTGACAAAGCGAATGCATTGTACAAGTAATTTCAGCCAAAAAGTTTTATCTATAATAAATACAATTAAGTAGAAAATTATGTACACATACCACACTCTTTTCTTGGGACGTACTGATGATCTTTGGAAATTGTTTATTTACTTAAACCTTCTTTCATTTCTCAGAGATTTTGGGACAAAATCTTGCCAATATCAGCAAAAAAACAAAACAAAACAAAACAAAACACAAAGTTCTTACTTCAATAAGGCACATTCCATTCTCATAGTAAGACACAGCAAAGAGTTAATATTTAAATTCATAATTGTTCGGAAATCTCATACAAGTAAACTTATTCTAGAAAAAAATGATCCATGTCTCAATTTACATCAGATGAGGAATTTTCACATTTATTCTCCAAGACAAGAAAAGGAAGATTCCAAGAATCAGCAGGGAAAGGAAGAAGAAATAGCTGCTATAAAATGTACATTTTGTCTGGTGTTGCTAGGGTCATGGGACCATCAAAATTGTCTGAATTATTACTGCTTTTCCCATCATTACTGTTTGAAAAGCCCTGTTGAAGTGTCTACTCTGCCATTTTGGATAGAACATGGTCCTGTATCCATACTACTCCAGTTCAATGAGTCTGTGCGTGTGGCCTTCCACTGTGCAATAAATAGAAATCAGTGACCAGTGCCAGAGGTTATAGGTCTTTGAGATGATCTTTGATTGCTCTTTGAGGAGATATTAGTCAATGTATTCAACTGAACTACAACTGAGTGACTCTCTCCAGTTGAAATGAATACCTCTTTTCCATAGTTTGCTCTATCATCCCTTAGTTTGGACATGATGTTTGATTTTTCAAGGTTATTTTACCATTTTCCTAAACTTGTAAGTAGAGACAATCAGTAGGGAAGTGGTCAGCCCATACTTTCAAAGAACCAGTTTTCAGAGAAAAACTATCAAGAGCCTTGTCAATGCTAGGAAGGATTTATGAGTTTTTATTATTGCCTCTTTTCTCTTTCCCACATGTGACCAATGACTGGAGGTGAAGAAAGTCCTCCTCAGGGTGGGGCAAGAGATTTAATCTGACTTGTTGCCTTACAGTTTTGTCTTTTATTTACTTTTTGTACTTCTGCAGTCTGCTCATGGGACTCTCAGGACCTCAAGATTGAAGCACAGGATTTTGACATCCTACAAATAAAGTCAAATGTAGTGAGTAATCTCAGTTTAGCACAGCTGAGAGGGCACAGGTCAGGCATGGAAGTCGTTAGATGAAAAAAATCAGACCAAAACTTAAGATGAAAATATTGGCAGCTAGTAAAACACACACACACACACACACACACACACACACACACACACACGTATACTATACATATATATACACACACAGTAATTCATTATTTTGGTCTTCATTGCCTTTTTGAACCATGAACTCACACGCTACATTCAAATTGCAAGGGGATCTTCCTCTGTGTAGAGATCACATGGGGTTGTATGTTCATTAATAGCACATAGTGTGGCATTTGCCCTGGCTATTCTCTCTTGGGGATCAGCTGATTTCTTACAAGATCCTTACAAGTGATATGCTGGTCTAGACTATGTGGATTATAGTTCAAGTAATCAAATGCTTGACACTTCTCAGAAATTTCAGCAAAAGAATTGTCAAGTACAACATATAAACAGAGCCATTTATGTGCCCTGTGTGATCAAGAAATAAACATCCAGAGAGAGGATATTCAATGAGAAAAGATGAGAGCCGTTGGTTAATCTGTCTAAAGAAATGCAGGGAAAATTGAGCAATGGTAAAGGATGTTTCCCTATTAGGACATGAAGGGGAAAAGGGACATTCCCAAAGTAAGAAAAAAAATTGGGACAAAGCCAGTCAAAATTGAGGACGGCTCTGAAAAGACTCCAATGTGAGCTGACCCTGGATTTGAGACTAAAAGAAAATGCCAAACTCTTTCTCAGAGGTCAGCTGGTGCCTCAGACAAGCACTGGGGTTATTAGGTTGTAGCTGGAGCCCTGCTGGCTCAGCTTCACTCCCCTAAGGCCCACTGCTCTCCAATAGAGCAATAGCTGCTTAATCCAACTGAACAAGGTGCATTATGTGCTCAATCTCCCTGTGGGTTTTGCGATCAGGGAGGATCTGCATAGAGACCTGAGGAGGGCCACACTCAGTTTTGATGCTGGAATAATATTCATATCTCTCATAATTTTATACATTATCTCCTAGGTAGAATCTACCTGATTATGAGTAAAACAATTAAGAGAGGTTAGCAAAACTACTCAAAGAAATGTTTTCATTTAAAAAGAGTGTTCTAGTCACCATTTTTGTTGCTGTGACTAAATGATCCAACAAGAACAGTTTTAGGAGGAAAAGTTATTTAGGGACTCACAGTTTCAGAAGACTCCTTCCATAGAAGGCTGGCTCCATTTCCTGGGGATTGAGGTAAAGCTGAACATCATGGTGGGTGAGTGATGGAGGGAAGCAGCTCACATACCGATCAAGGAGCTGAGAGAGAGACAGAGAAATTCCACTCATGAGTTACAAAATATATGCTCCAAAGGCATGCCACCAACCCCCACCTTCTCCAAGCACACCCTACCTGCCTTCAATTGCCAGTTAATCTCCAAGAGGAGATTAACTGACTGATTGGGTTAAGGCTCTCATAACCCAATCATTTTATCTCTGAGTCTTCCTCCATTGTCTCACACAAGATTTGGGGGGACACCTTTCATCCAAATCATACCAAAAAGCTAAAGATTTCACCTATTTATATTCCTTTTCTATATGTACACATTATTTATTTTATTAATAGATGATATTCGTACATATTTAAAAAGTACAGCACAATAATTCAATGAATGTGTACAATGTGCAATGGCCAAATAAGGGTAGTTAGCATTTCCAACTCCTCAAACATTGATTATTCCTCTGTATTATGGACCTTAAGACTCTTCCTTTCTAGTTATTTTGAGGTATATCATAGATTATTAAAGACTTTAGTTACCCTACTAGGTATAAAACACCAGAATGAATTCTTCTGCTCTAACGCCAACTTGGTGCTCTTATCTAACCTCTCTCTGTCCCTTCTCCCTCTTACCATTTTCACTCTTCTTCTAGAAGATTGATTTATCAATTTCCAAACATCAGTGAAAATATATGGTATTTGTCTTTCTTGGCATGGTTTATTTTATCAAACAAGATGTCCTCCAGTTCTGTGCATTTTGACAGACTGGAAGAATTAATATTGTTATGATGATGACACTACAAAAGAAATTTATAGAATCAGTGAAATTGCCATCAAACCATCAATGACATTCTTCACAGAAATAAAAGAAGAAAAAAAACACCAGGATTCACAGGGAACCACAAAAGACCATGAATAGCCAAAGTAATCCTAAGCAAAAGAGACAAAGCTGACTCCAAACATCCTAACTGTTCCTTTTAAAATAAAGATCTCAGTGCAGCTGGAAAGGGATGATTCTAACCTCAGACATCTAAAAATATTTCCCATGGTTAGCAGAACAGACTTGCTTCTGATATCAGTGAAAATTACATGTTATCTTCTTAACATTTATAAAAGTAGGCTCTTTAAAAGGCTAAATTATAAAGAAAAAATTGTATCACAGATGAATGCCCAAAATAAGTAATCAAAACTCAATTAGTCAATCCCTGCATTTTAATGAATACAGATATAATTAACTGTTTCTGTTTAAAAATGACCCAGCTACTACAAAGAATCAATGAGGTACTAGTACCAGCTGGCAGGAGCTGAGGGTGTGTGTTTCTTCAGTGATCTTACATCAATAGCTCAAAATTGGCCGTGATGAGAGAGTACAGGTGGTCCTTAACTCATAGTGAACCCATCGTAAGTCAAAAATATTGAAAGTTAAAAATAAATTTCATACACCTAACTACAGTATGTCAAAGTTCAACTTAGCCTACATAAAATGTTCTTAAGAAAAATAAAATGTTCTCAGGACCCGGATACTAGCCTACAGTTGGGTAAAACCATATAATGCACAGCATATTTTAGAATAAACTATTGACTTCCTTGTGTAATATATTGAATGTAGTGCTGAAATTGAAAATCAGAATGGCTGTATGGGTATGCCTTAGCTCAATTACGAGTCAGGGGCTGTCTACATTAACACCAAGGAAACTGGCAAACTTCACAAGCAAGCAAGTTGTTAAACATTTATCAGCATACCATGTCTTGAGATTATACTTCAGTAACAGTTGAGTCCAATTATTAAAAATAAATCACATTTATCTGTCATATGTCATTATATTGACACATAGTTTCAATAAGAAAATAGGTTCTAGCTTGTTTCCAGTTCAGAAATAGTCATGGAAATAAGCAAGATTCTCTGATATACGATCCCAGGGGGTGCTTCTCAGGTTATTGACAACAGATACACAGATAGATAGTACCACAGCCAGCAAAAGAGAGACCATGCCCAAACTCAACTTCTTGCAGATTCAAGGAACCCAAGATCTCCAGGTGGTAGGAGATGGCATTTCCCAGAACTCCCCTTTCAACTTTTGGTGCTTCAGATAGGCTGCTGGAGCCCAAACTGCTCATTCACTCCATCCAAGGCTGCAGTCAGGTTTACATTATAAAAAAGAAGGAGCAGTAGAGCAAAGTCTCTTTTCTGGAGTCCAGATCCTCAGTATATGCAGCTGAGGTGCCTACAAAATTGTCTACTGAAGTATTTCTTTAAGAGGGAGTGAGCATTCTTATATGATGATTTTCAATAAGCAAAAGAAAACAAATTTAGTGTACAAAGAACCCTTTGGCAAAAGGACATAGGAAATGGATTCCGGTATTTGCCTATAATATATTATAAATTGGCAGGGGATGGACAACACTTTCTGTTTATTCCAAATAAAATAATGAGGAATATTTCATTTTACCACAAACAAACCACTGAAACCCCCCACAATGCACCCCACACATTCACATGCAAAATTAAAGAATGAAAGAATGATGGAGATCTGAATGATCTTTGAGCTCTTACGTATGTTGAAGTAAAATATCCAAAGAGAAATAAAAAGAACAGTACACAAACAGAATTTATAAGCTCCTGGAGCACAACCATGAAATATTATTGAGATTAGAGAAGGGTGAAGCAGTGGTCAGGCTCTTGATGAAAAGCCCGGCCTGCCTGTAACCAGATGTGCATCATGAAGTTTCCATGGTAACAAACAGGAAGATGCCCAATGGTATTTTCCAGTCTTCATTTAGAGGGAGAGAGTTTTGATGGTTTATGGATTCCATGTTCCAAGAGGTAAACTTAGATTTTTATCCAACTTGAATCCCTTGGGGCCTCCTGAAATAAAATGTAGCTTAGTCCGGGAGAGGGGCAACATTGGAATATTCTTTCATTTTTCTATAGCAAATGATTCTCTAGTCTTTTCCTTGTTGTGAACAAGTTTTGGAGTACTGAAGAAATGAGAAATATAACTCTAATACAACCTAAAAGTTAGCTTGCTGTGTCTCGTACTTCAACGTGAAATCTCTCTTCTCTCAATGATTCTGTATCATGCTAATTAAGTTACTTTGCTTCGCTCACAAGTATTCAGTTGGAAGGTGAAACAATTATTATTGTACCATCTTTTAGATTTGTTATTTCTTCTGGGAAAGCAAATTTGGCATTCATATTTAAAACCAAATAAAAACAAGTGACAGTCAAAGAACATTTTTCTAAAGAATACTTGAAATAAAATACCAAGACTCATTGCATATCTGGTTCTAGAGTGACTCTGATTTCAGATTCATTATCAAGAAAATTCTAGGGATCATGAGGAACATGGAGATTCATATTTGATGGTAGTAGGCATGAGAATCTGTGAGCGAGGGTCCAATTGATTTTCATCCTACAAGCTCTGAAACCAAAAGATCCTTCAAAACAGCTGCCCCCTTCTTCCTCCTCCATTTTCCATTGGCAGCCCTGACTTACATATGTAATAGACATTTTAGAAATGCTTATAATTCTGTGAAGGGATATGTTGAGATGGGCATTCTCATATAATTTTCATGAAAGCATAAATTAATATAACTTTTCTAGGAAGCAATTTGGCAATATGAAACAAGGGCCTTAAAAATTATCAAAATCTTTGTTCCAGTATTATTATTGTAATAGGAACTGATCCTAAAGAACTAATTAGTTATGACAGCAAGCAAAATACTTTAATTTCCTAAGTGAAAGATGATGATTAAATAAATAGATATATGTTGAAAAGATGAAATACTATGCTGCTGTTAAGTATTATCTTCTGACAGGATGCAAAAATTTTTTGAAGAAACAGTCACAATATTATGTTCAGTGAAAAAATACAGTTCTAAAAATGCACATTCAGTACACTCTCAAGACATATACATGCACGCAAATACGTACAAATGGATTAGACAAAACACTACGTGGAAATATGCCAGAGTACCTAGGTAGAAGAAAAGAATAACGATACATTCATTGATGAATCCAAAAATCTTGACTCCAATGAAGTCTTTACAAGGTTCTTAAATTTTTGTGAATATTCATCCTTCATCATTCCGGTATACTGCACATATTTTTCCAAGTTTTCAGCATGCTTTTTCACTATGTGATGTCATCTGATGAACACTGACTTCATTTTATGGTAGTTAATTTTTTCAATCTTTTCCTTTACATTTTTTTTCTCTTCCTTCCTTCCTCCTTCTTTCCCTCACTATCTTTTTATTTCTTTTTCTTTCTTGAATTGTTTCCATGCATCTCTAAGGTCATACAAATTTATTGCCCTATGCTTTTAAAATGTTTTATAGTTTTGCCTATTATATTTAGGTGTCTAACAAATTGATTTATACATAAGATAAACATTTTGATGTACATAACCAGTTTTTCCTATCATCTTTTCTGAAAGTCTCCAACTGATCCACAACATAAGATCAGGCATTTGTACAAGTGTGGATCTGTTTCTAGACTATATTTTATTACATTGGTCAATTTCTGTATCACTCAGCCAGTGTGGAATTGAGTTATTATAATTTGGTTATTCTTTTATTAATATTGCAAGACTCCAGTACGTTTTCCCTCAAGAGTGTTTTGCTTATTGTTGACCCTTAACTTCCACACATTATGTAGCTAGTTCCCAAGCTTTTCCAAACTCCCATTGGGATTTTGATTAAGAAAATTACCATTTTTTTGAAACTGATAATTCCAGTGTGCACATATGATATAGGACTCTGTTTATTTAGGTCTTCTTTAATGTTTAAAATAAACTTATGTTTTTTCTTATAATCGTCTTATGCCTTTTACTAGATTTACTCTTAGTTATTTTCATTGTCTACCGTTTCACAATTAAACCTTTTAAAATCATGTTTTAAAGCATTTTCTTACTGTTGTGAAAGTCTATGGATGATAAAAATTTTTTTGTGCCCCACTGTACTAAACTCATCATTTATGGTGATTGAGTTGTAGCTTTTTTAAATTCTTCTATATAAATATTTATACTATGAATGATCATAATTTTAGTTATTTCTAATACATTTTTCTTTGCTTAATTGACTTTGCCCTTATAGGAGCACAATAAGTGCTGAATAGGAGTGAATGCTAGACATTCTTGTGCTTTGAGTGTTTCAGCATTGTGTGGGGGTGTACAGTAGCTTTTGTCTCTGCGATGTCCTTTACAGAAAGTTGTCTTTCCCTCCTATTTGAATAAAAGCTTCTTTTTAATCAAGAATAAACACTGAATTTTATCAGTCTGATTTTCTGCTCACAAGACAGACTTCATTAATATTCAAATGTTAAGCTGGCCCGAATTTTGGTCTGCAGGATTTTTTTTATTTTTTGGCTACTTTTCTGTGTTTGCAAATAAGCTCTGCTAAAACTTTTTGGATGTGTGTTATTTATGAGAGAGATTGGCCTCTAATTTTCCTTTCTCATTTAGCTTTTGTCAAATATTAGCATGAGAATTATAAAGGTCACAAAATTAGTTGGGAACACCTGTCATTCCAATGGGAAATAAAAGCTAGAGTTAGCCATAGCAGTGGCACACACCCATAATCCCAGTGACTGGAAGGCTGAGGCAGGAGGATGACATGTTTGAGGCTAGACTCAACTTAACAACTTAACAAGACCCTGTCCCAAATGAAAAGTAAAAAGGGCTGGGATTGTAGTTCAGTGGTAAAGGACCTGTGGGTTCAAGCCCCAACAGCATAATAACTAAACTAAACTAAAAAAAATAAGTAAATAAAAAAATATATAGACATACACATAAACATATGATCAAACCTTTAGTCAAGAAAGAAATGAAAATTGTAACAATAACGAAATATCATTACACAAACACACAAATAAAAGTCGGACAATATCAAATATGGATAAAAATGTGGAGTAACTGATGCTTTCACACATTGCTCATATAACTATAAAATAGTTTGGAACTTTGGAATACAGTTTAGAAATATCCTATATAGTTACATATGCATTTATCATATATCCCATCAATTCAGCTCCTAAGTTTTTTCCCTAGAGAAATATATGGAATTTAAAGAGTATTTAATAAGCTGAAGGGAAATGTAGGGAAATCACAAAGGACAGGAGGGTGCTACCCTGTGGCTGATATTAGCCAGGCTCCAAACCATCTGAGGCTCAAAGTTCAAACTATTGTTAATCATCTGAAGAAACCATTTTTTCATTTTTCTTATGAATTTTCTATTTTATAGATATATCCTCTTATCCATACAATTTTTTTTCTTACAGCTATTTTCAGTTTAATTTGTTTTCTGCTTTTACCTTCTCAACATGGAAACAGATCAATGATTTTAAATATTTCTTCTGCTTTAAGTTAAAAGTGAAACTTATAGGTTATTTTCTAAGTATTGACTTATTTCCACTATACACATTTTGGTATGATACCTTTTAGTTATCATTCTGTTCAAAATATAGTCTATAATCTAATTTATCTTGTTAGTTTTTCTTTGACCTAGAGCTTATTTAGAAGCATGTTCCTTAATTCCCATATCTATCTATCTATATCTATGTCTATATCTATCTTCTATCTATCATCTATCTGTTTAGATAATGCTGACATAGCAAACCCAGAGGCAATATTTTCTAATTTTATTTAATTTTTAAGTTATACTTAATAATTATATGCATTTATGGGGTGATGCCAAAATAATATGATTTTTTAATAGAGAGGAACAGAGAGAGAGAGAGAGAGAGAGAGAATCAATTTTTATTGAGTTTTTCACATGGCTTTCGTTGCTCCGAGACTTCATTGGGTACATGGTGCTGGGGTTTGAACTTGTGTACTTGCGCATGCCAGGCAAGCTCTGTAACTGCTGAGCCACTGCTCCAGCCCCAAATATGATGTTTTAATACATGTACAAATTGTGGAATGATCAAATTAGGTCAATTAACATACTGGCAACCTTACATATAATTTCTCTGTGGTGAAAACTTTTAAAATTCACTCTTTCCATCACTTAGAAATACATAATTCATTATTGTTAAATATAGTCACCACGCTGTGCCATGGATCACTATTTATTCCTTCTGACTAAAAATTTATACCAGTTGACTAACATCTACCCTTTTTCAATTTATCTCTGATTTTCCCCACATCTGGTAACCGTCATTCTACTCTCTACTTCAATAAGTTCATATTTTTAAATTGTACATATGTATGTGAGATCATGTAGTAAGCTACATTGTTGATTACCACCTCCCAGATACTTCCCTACCATCCCTTCCTCTCCCCTCCTTCCTGCCTTTTCCCTCCCGCTTCCCCACATATCTGTGTCCCCTAGATTATATGTTGCTTGGCTTCGGAGAGTGCAGTGCATGATCTTGACTATTCACCCTAGCCTGGGTTTTGCTCTAGTCTCCACGAACGAGGAAAACATTTGACCCTTGAGTCTCTGGGTTTGGCTAATTTTGTTCAGCACAATTTCTTCCATTGCCATCTATTTATCTTCAAAGGCCATAGTATCATTGTTTCTAATAGCTGAGTAGAACTCCATCGTATTATATACCACAGTTTTTGGATCCATTCATCAAGTGATGGGCATATGGGGTGATTCTATACCAGTCTGTGGTTCACCAACAGTGTGCTAGTGTTCTTATCTCCCTGCAACCCCTCCAGCATCTGTTATTGTTTACATTCTTCATCCTTGCCCATCTGACTGGAGTGATGTGAAATCTTAATGTAGTTTTGAGTTGCATTTTTCTGATTACTAATGATTTAGAACACTTTTTCATGTGTTCATTGGCTTCCTCAATTTCCTTTGTTGAGAAGTTTCTACTTGGCTCTCTGGCCCATTTATTGATTAGATTGTGTTTTTCTATTAAGTTTTTTTAGTTCTTTGTAAATTTTGGATATTAGTCCCCTTTCAGAAGAATCACAGGCCATGATTATCTCTCATTCTGTAGGTTCTCTCTTGACAGTTTTGATCACTTCTTTGGCTAAGCAAAAGCTTTTTAGTTTAATGGCATCCCACTCATTAATTCTTGACTTTAATTCTTTTGCTTTGGGAGTCTTGTTGAGAAAAGTCATTGCTTTCTCCCCTATGCTGGAGTGTTGATATTAACATTTTTTTCACATCCATTGGCCATTTCTGTGTGTTCCTTTGAAATTCATTTACTCAGGTCTTTTGCTCATTTTTTCACCAGGTATTTGTTGTCTTGCTTGTGGGGTGTTTGGGTGCCTTATATATTTTGGCTATTAAGGCAGATGTATGGCTTGCAAATATTTCATCCTGTGCTATAGTCTCTTCACTCTTTTGTGTGTTTCCTTTATTGCATAGACACTTTTTAATTTGGGTTCTATCCCATTTGTCTATTTTTGCTTTAGCGTCCTGTACTTTTGGGATCATATCCAAAATATTACTGCCCAGCCTAATGCCATGGAGTTTCCCCTGTGCTTTCTCCTAGTAGTTGTACAGTTTCAGGCTTTGTGTTTACATATTTAATCTAGTTTACTTGGCTCTTGTAGAGGGCGAGATGAAGGTCCAGTTGTTTCTTCAGTTTATTTCCTTTCCGAGCATTAGAGAAAAGTCATTTTAGTTATCGCTCTGTACCCAACAGGCAAGTGGCGGAATTTTACTGAGACTATCATTTGAGGTAGTCTCCTGTAAGACCTTCTCCCTAAGGCGGTTTTAGGCTTTTCTTTTGACCATTTCTTACATAGAACTGAGGTAAATTCTTGCTGGACTATTTATTTCCACTTTTCTGTGTGGCCATGTGGCCATGGATCTATTCCATGCAAAAATTATTGTCTTAGAAACACATGATGTGTGTGAGTATGTATTTTTTAACCGTTAATTTTCTCAGCAAACTCAGAACCACCCTAAAAAATTATTCATAGTCCAGCAAGATTTTTCTTGTCCTGCTCTCTTACAAATTACATCCTTCAAATGTGCATTCTATGTAAAACCTTGCTTGTCACACCATCTTATATTTTTAATCCAAGAAAATGCATGTAGGCCCCTGCTCCCAGCTCATGCATTCCACTAGCACTGTGAGTAACGGTTGCCGGTTGTTTTCTTCCTCAGGGTGTGCCACTGGATGCAGAATTACACTGTGCCAGATTTCTCTGAGGTCTTCAGCAAGGAACGTGTTCCAAATCCTCCCATTTCCCTGTTGCCTGTTACAACTTTTGGGCAGTCTCTCCTACTATTTTGTGGTTTTGAGTTTCAAGTCTGTTACTTGAATCAAAGATGGAGTACATAGTCTGGAGTTTGCTCTCCTATTGCTTTGGGGTGATTTCTGGGAGATGACCACTGCTATCCTGATGTTTTAAAACCAGACCTGAATCACTTTTCAAAAATTTATAGCCTTTATTTATTTTTTTGCTGCTGTTGTAAATTATTTGTTCATAATTTTAATTTTTTTCTTTTTACCTTTAAGACTATGCCTTTAATAATCAACAAGGTAAATTGAAAATTAGTAAAATGCCAAATAAGGGTGGCAGAGATCATGATGTGAGTAGTAAAGTCAGAGCTGACAGGGATATGCAGCCTGTAGTCTTTGGGACCTGCCTTTGCCTCTCCCTTTTGGAGTCCTCAGCGCAGAAAGTCTCCTTTGGTAGGAACTCACTTGGCCCAGCTCATTATCTTGTTGTCTGATGATACACCAGAAGGACACTGAGAGAATGAAGGGGAAAGGTGATCTACCTGGCGTGACCTTGAAGATTCTTTCATAACTCCTGTTTCCTTCTCTTTCCTTTCCTGTCTTTCCATCAACAGAACTGTCAGAGGTCACTCACTTTGGCATATTTTGAAAATGACAACTGAATAAAATTCATTTTAGTTTGCCATAAATTGAGGTTTAGATTCAGTCAGGGATATAGTTTATCTTTTTCTTCTTACATTATTCAGCATATAGAAAAGGCAAAGCAAGACAAATCAAATTAAATTTGCTCCTGATTCATATGTGTACAGATGTCAGTGAGCTGGTGTGTATATGAAATATGTCACATTTCCTCCACTCTTATATCTTCCATGTTGTTTGGATTATAATGAATCTAATCATTGACCCCAAGCAGGAAGTTAGTTGTATTAAAATTGCTTTGTTTATCTGCATATATGCACTCTCCAAGCCAATATGGAACTTTTTATTATCATTTTTACTTATGACATAATATTTATACATCTTTATGGAGTACAATATGATAATATGATCCATGTATACAACATGTAACAATCAGAACAGGATAAGAAGCTCTTTTATCTCCTCAGACATTTAATTATTTCTTTATATTAGGAACTTTTGTACACATCAGCTATTTTGAAAAATATCATAAATCATATAGCCAGGAGTTACCCTACTATAGGAAACCCAAACCAATTTCCTCTTATTTAACTGTGTTTTGGTGGTCGTTATCTAACTTCCCTCTTGATCAGTATAAATTAGAGAGAAAGTATCACTTAAAAATGGTAGGTCTATTAGCATGTGTTAAATCCAGATAAGATGTAATGATTTACAACCTAATACTTTTTTAGAGATATAGTGGGAAGGGGAAGGGTGGGATAAGGGAGGGTAATTGGGGGGGCACTCCTGGGGGTAATTGTAATATCCAGAATCTATACACATTTTATATTATTTTGTTAAGAACTTGTATGGCTGTTCAAAAATAAAAATAAAAAAAAGAAAATAAAAAAAGAAAAAAAAATGGTAGGTTATTCAAAGCTCTCTGACTATATTATTTCTAGATTACCATAGGAAAGGGCTTCTTGTAGGACTGTTTTTCATTACTACCAAAATGCCATTCATCACTGACTCATTTATGCTCAAAATGAACATCATAATATTCTAATTTTATCATTTAAAGATCTTAAAGTCAGTAGACAATAATATGAATCAGCTCCAGTCAGTGGGAGGATAATGGAGAAAGAAAAGTAGGAATAATGAGAATTCTCAGAAGCTATATCAAACCAATACACAGATTTACAGCATTTGCTGACTCCTGGAATGTCCTACTTACAAGTTCCTTGTTCGCATGTGATTAACACAACATTAAAACATATTCTGTAACCTAAACTACTGCAAATCCTGCCTGGCTGACTAGTATTGCCAGACATTAACTGATTTTGAAGTAGCTAGATCGTCCTCTCATAATTTCAAAATTGACTTGGCACAAATTAGGAAGATGTAATGAAAAGCAGAGAAAGATACTCCCAAAACTACATAAAAATGCATTTAGAAGATAGTTTGGATTGTTCAAAATAAAAGCCTTAGAAAAAACAGCTCTTCTATTAAAAAAAAGCTTGGAAAATATTTTTGACATTTTGGTGACACCTTGTTCTTCATGAAGAAAATTAATCATGATATCGATGGAGCAGAAAACACAAGGGAATTTTCAATGAAATGTTTTCTTTTTCACTGATGCAATATTTGAAATGGGAGAACAGGGCATATTTTTAAGCAAAGTAATTGTCAGAAAGCATTTTATTTTTCAGTAAATCACCTGTGCTCTAATTAACAAATAATTGTAGACATAAAATTAAAAGACATGAACTCAGTGTCTGCTTTCATTTGAATTATGGTTCTTTGTGACAGCTTAAATAATGGATCAATCTCTTGCATGTTCTTTATTTATGATTCAAAGGACTCTAATGAGAATGAAATATTGCTTAGAAACTTAAAACATTACCATACTTTATGAATTATCCAACCATAAGGACTAATCACTTCTTTATCACCTCAATAAGAAGGCCATTTAACAAATGCCAAAACTGGTCTTGATCATGAGGAAACAAAGCCAGGAGTGAGGGCTCTATTAGATATAGATGGGGCTTGTGTTCTTTCCCTTTGCCAACATGCACACTTATTTCCAGGAAAGAGCCGAGAACTTTGTTGGAGTCACATAGAGTCCAGATCAGAATGAGATTGAAGCCCACAGCACCTACTTCCTCAACCTAAGGTCTACCACTTGCTCACATGACCTGAGCCATCTTTTCTTAAGCTTTCACTTGGATGTATGGAAAATTGTTCTGGTTATCACAGCTGGAAAAACCAAGCAACTACTATGTGGTAGAATTTGGGTCAAACAAACAAAGGGTGAAGACTGAACATGGGAATGATTTCTATTCAAAGATAAAATGATCTGTTGGCTGTGTCTTATGAATTCCCACTGAATGAAAATGCATAGACACTTTATAATCAAGATTCCCCTTGGTCCATTGGGCTTCTGTTCCTGTTAACCTCAAAGGGATATGTTCCAGAATTATAAATTCTGGTTCAAGGAGTGGCCCTCAGGGATAAAAGTCATGCAGCAAGATTGAAACCAGCCTTAGATACAAAAGAAACACAACCAAGAATTTCAGTAAATATCATTTAGAAATGGAGCAAAATTTCTACTGGTCATGCCACGGATGTGTAATATATTACAAATCTGAGAGGGTGCTCCAGAATCATCCATCAGAAGAGCATAAAGGAATTTCTTTACCCTTTTCATGAGTTTTTAATGACCATTTCTCTAATGTTCACCATTCCATAGCAAGAAAATTTTTAAAAAACACCTCCGTGTGTAGAAAGTTAGGTAAGTGAATACTCAGTTAACTCAGCTATGACAGTGAGTTAAAGTTAAGGTCTTCAATTCCAAGTAAAAATGTTTCCCTTAGTCTTTCAGATCAGATTTTTCTTTTGTGCTAGTAATACAAGTCCTCAGGAAACATAAGAGAAATGGGTTTACCACCTCTTAAGATGCTGTTGGTGGATTCAAACTGTACAGCCACTCTGGAAAGGAGTATGGAGACTCCTCAAACAATTACGGATGGAACCACTGTTCAACCCAGCTATCCCACTCTGCTTATTTTCCCAGAAGGGCTAGAATCAGCTTATTACAGGGATACAGCTACATCAGTGTTTACAGTAGCTCAATTTACAATAGCAAAATTATAGAAACAACCTACATGCTCTTCACTGGATGAATGGATCCAAAAACTGTGAGATATATACATACATACATACACATACATACATATATATATATGCAATGGAGTTCTACTCAGCAATTAGAAAAAAACGATATCATGGTTTTTGCAGGTAAATGGATGGAAATGTAAAAAAAAAATCATGCTTAGCGGAACAAGCCAAATCCAGAGAATTAAGAGTCAAATGTTTTCTCTCATATGTGGAAGCTAGAATAAAACCTAAGATAGGATGAGAGTTAGTCAAGTTTATTTATTAGAATTACCAAATCTGAAGTAGCACAGAAGCTGTGGGGACTGTAGGGAAAAAGGAAGGGAGATGAGGGAGGGAAAAGGGGGAGTGTTCTATACTGTAGAGTACACTTGACTCCTATGAGAACCTCAAATGCACCCAGGTCGGTGTATAAATCTAGTAATGTTATATTACATGTACATGGCCATTTATATCTTCAGCTTGGGGGAACTACAGAGGAGTCACGAGATCAGGGCATGGGAGAAGCAGGGGAGATCAAAGATCTTGACAAAGATCAGGTGTAAGCGACTCTGTCAACATATGTGTATGCATGAATGTGAACCAACGAATCCCTTCATTATGTAAGACAATGTTAAACTTATTTAAAAAAAAAAAAGATGTATATCCTGTCAGGTGTGATGATCCCAAGAATTTGGGAAGCTGAGGCAGGAGGATCACAAGTTTTAGGCCAGCCTCAGCAATTGAGCAAAACTTTAAGCAATCTAGTGAGACCCTGTCTCAAAATAAATGGGGAAAAAATGAAAAGGACTGAGATATGGCTCACTGGTAAAGCATCACTGAATTCAAATCCCAGTACGTCCCCCAAAATGATATCCTACTCCTTGTCCATAAAATTTCCCCCTTTCTCTTACACTCAGCTAAATTTTTCTCCCTTTTTTCTCTCTCCTCTCTACTTCATTCATTCATTCATTCATTTAACACATTTAACAAATATTTATTGAGTCTTAGATGATATTTCAGGTGCTTTATATACATCAGTGATCAACACCAGAAACCCTTGCCTTCGCAGAGTTTGCATTGTTCTTTCTCCTGTGTGTTTAATTAGCAGTGTTGACATAGTTCAGGGACTCCTAGAAACACCTGCTCTATCACTTTGGTCCACAGGTGTTATCCTTCTCGCATGGCACCTGTATTTTCTCTGTGCAGAGGTAAAGGCCATGTGTAGGGGAATAGGAGAGCTAGACACAAGCACTGCAGAACATAGAGATTTGATAAAAATAAAATAATTCTCAATCCCATGAAAGAACAGCACAAAGTAAACCCCAGTGAAGCATCATACTCCAGGTAGGCATCCTGTTCCTGTATGCCCAAGATGAAGGCAGAGGATTTTGGTATGATTGTTTGGAATTAGAGGAGAGAGGAGGGAGTGCGATCCAGAGTCTCACACACCCAGGGACGCATTCTAGTTATGTGACCTAATAACCTCTTTGATCAGTTTCCTCAACTTGTAAGTGAATTTGAAATCATTTACTTTGTGGATGCTGCCAATTCATTTGTTCATTAATTCACCAAGTATTTTTTGAGAACCTACTCATTATTCTAAAATGGCGAAAACAGTGAGGAAAAAAGACAAAACTTCTTGCTCAATGGAATTTACATGGAGAGTATGTTACCTATTACTGCAGGAAGAAATTGGATTCATCTTATTTTCCTCTGATGAAAACTGAAAACGCTGTTTTGAAATCTTTTTAAAGTAGCATCATGATTAGCATGCATCTACCTTATATGTCTTCTTTATTCTCTACTTAGACTTGCTATGCAGATGAGACCTTCAGTTGGTGATACCTTCTATAAACCATGGAGAAAAATCTCTAGTACTTATCAGAGAATAAACCATTTAAATATAAATTAGAGCAGAAAAGTACCAGCTACTTACAATGATTCCTGCTGGGTATTCCAAGGAGTAGATGATTTGAGTGAGGAATGAAGTTGGGGAAGACTTGGTGATGGGTGAAAGATATACCACAAGTGGTAGCAAGAGTCCACTAGGCTGATTCCTCCAAGGAACAGCATTGTCCACAGCCCTTCTTTACTGCCTCACTTCTCCAACTTTTATTTGAAGTTTTCTAAGCTTTAGAAACCATGCCTTGGCATATTAACTGTGAAACTAATGAATGTGTTTCTCTGTTAGACATCAAAGCCATTGAAAAGCTTTTGATATATCCTCTTATGTGATTCTGAGATAGGTGACCATCAAGTGCTTACTTGGACCCTGGGTCACATAGAAATGGAATGAGTCTGAAAATTCATTCTTCACAAGGCCATTTAAGTTACCATTAATATTTTTGTAAAGTATGGGCTGGAGCGGTGGCTCAGGGGTTCCAGTGATTGCCCGGCATGTGCAAGGACACAGGTTCAAACCCCTGCACCACATACACAAGGAAGTGTAGGAGAAACAAAAGCCACATGAAAAACTAAATAAAGTTGATTCTCTCTTTCTCTCTCTATCCCTCTCTCTTAAATAAGATAAAATAAAATATTCTCTTGTTCAAAATACACAAGAGTTATTTTTTGTTTCCAAAATGAATTTTCTAATTATGTGTGTTCCATGTTAAATACTATTTGGAAGTAGATAAGACACATAAATAAGAAATATAAAAATTAATTTTACTTTTTGTAGTTACTACAGATTTTGTAGTTACTACAGATTTGTATCAATTCTAATAATGAATAATGAGTCCACATTGTCTATGTACATTTGTTGTTGCCTAAGATGAAATACATCACGAGACACCACTGCATTGAGTGCACAGTACCCCTGTTGTATTCTTTCTCAATCAAATATTCACCTATTTTATTATGTCTCTTTATTTTCTCATCCCAAGTAATGCTTTTTTCTTGGTATCTGAGAAGTTAATAGCTGCATGAAGGCAAATGTCATTTGTTTTTTTTTGTTTGTTTGTTTGTTTGTTTACTGCTCTGTCTTCAGAGCCTAAAATAAGGCCTGCTCAGTATTTTTTGAGTGTTGAATTAGTTTATATTTTTAATTTTAGATAATGATATTTATTATGTACCTCGCGGCTAGAATATGTCAAGCACTCTTTTAAATACTTACTACACCTTGAATTATTTAATCTTCAAAGTAACTCTCAGAGTCACAGAGAAAATACAGTTTCAGCCACACTGAATGGCAGAATCAGGATTTGAATTCAGGCATCCTGTCTCTGAGTCACTATGAGTGAATCTCTCTGTAAATCTCTCTGATGGCATAGAAGATAGAGAAAATGTTTCCTATCATTTTCAACAATTATTTTTAATTTTACATGTCTAACTTATTTTATTTTAAAATCAGTGTTAGTATATATTAATTTATGTACTGAGCATATGTTACAAATTTATGGATCAAAATGCAGAAGGTACAAAGAAGTATAAAATGAAAAGTCCCCTTCCTTACTCCTGTCCCCCAGACAATTCTCTTTCCATGGGACAGCCAATCCATGACTTAGGGTCTAATTCTGGCTCTGCATTCTCCAGACATAACTCTGAGCAGAATGCCTAATCTTTCTGTGCTTTGCTTCTCTTGCCTGAAAAATGGGGACAATTAAATATCTCCTTCATAAGTTTTTTTGTGAATAGTAGGTTCAATTACCACATGTGCAGTACTTAGAATAATATTTGTCACAAAATCAGTGCCAATAAATATTTATTACCATCACTTTTGTATGCTTTCTAGATATTATATTCATATTCAATATATTTGGCTATATCCATACACATTCCCTTCTCCTTTCCTTTTTGTTTAATGAATAGTATTCTGCATCTTGATAAGGACTCATGTAAGAGTCCTGAGCAGGGTTACAAAGACATCCTGCTCCAAAGAGCAAGAAGATTGCAGCTGCCAGCAGAGAGCACCACATACACTGGAATGGTAAGGCAAGCTGCTCCAGCTGCCTCCTTTAGGAGCAGAGGTGAGGGTGGTGGAGCTGGGAATTGGGACATACAATCCTGATACACATACATGCATGCTCCTTTTAGTCTTAGGAAAAACAGTAAAGTTCAAGGGTAATCCAGATCTGCTCTTTCTCTGTAGGTTAAAGTAAAAGGACCCTGTAGACTTCACAGAGATTTTAGGCTAAAACCATCTATCTATGCAACATAGTTTGAATGGCTTTTCGATCAAATATTACCCAAGAATGTCAGGGAAACAGCTACACAATGAACTCTCTGGTAATGAAGCTTAAGAGAAACCGTGCCATATAATGTCCCACATGGGTAACCTGGAGGTCCCAGAGTAACCCCAGATCCTGACACCCAACCCCCTTGTCCCCAAGAAGTTTTTCTGTGTATGAGCCTTCATACAAAACTCAGCTTGGTTAACCTTCCTGGCGCCACACTGAAAGGCCAAATGTGAGGCAGGAGAGCTCCAAGGAAGGGCAGTGTCTCCTTCAGGGACTGCTGTCTCATGGATTCTGTGTGCAAACAGCTTGGTTCACTTGGAATGCGGACACTACTCCGTGTCCTAACTCTTGCAGCTGCTCTGAACAAACAGGCTCCCCCGCTCTTGGGGAATCGAAACTGCACAGTTTCTCTGTCCTGCTGTGTTGTCAGCTGGCTTTGAGCATTCCCTGGTCCCCACAGAAACCTCAATACGGATCCCTTGCGCAGAGTTGTACAATAGCAGCTTTTATTCCTGCTTTGGCACCTGCAGCCACGGTTTAACAGTGCCACGGAGCAGGGACAGTGCTTCCTAAAGAGCACAGCGCTGGGGACCCTGCCTCAGGTAGCAGCTGAGCAGAGGAAGGTAGCTGGAATATGCGAGCTTGCAGAGAAATGATGGGAGATGAATTGTGAGAGAATCCATTTCTGCTGCCACCCTGGGAGACTGAATGTCAACTGCATGCCCGTTGTGTCAGGCAGACAGCAAATGATACCGTGTTTGAACTTAATATATTCACAGCTTCCGTGGGGGAAATAGACCACGGAACAATATGTCAAGATTCTTGGTGACAAGCCACAGAATCCCTCCTTAATGAGAAGGCTGGGTCTGGAGACCAGCTCTGAGGTCTCCATTCTGCCTTTATCAGTTACTAGCTGTAGGATATGTATGCTAATTACATAATCTCCATGCTCAGACTCTCATTTGTCAAGTGAAGGCTCAGATAATAGGCATTCCTGGTAACGATTAAATATACCTGAATTAATTGGAGCAGTGCCCACCGCATATTATGCATTCGGTAGATATAAACTATTGTCATCATCAATTTATCCTCAATCAGAAGCCCACGGATGAAGATTCAGAAAATAAGTAAGCATCAAGAAAGCCTTAGCAGTAGGATTAATAGCAAAGTTTATGCTACAGAAACAGCCTCATGAGAATGCTGGCTCTGGCGCCGTGGTCACTAGTCACTTTGGACACCTCTGCCATCTCAGCGGGCCATTTCCATGAATTCTGCTGTGGTGAAATCAATTGCAAATTCCCTTTTTCTTCACTTACCCCAAATTCAAATTCCTGTATTGATGCAAATAATTATCAAAGTCTAATTCACCTGTCTGAGAACTAGGGGGAGGGGCGGGCAGAAATTTTATCTGTTCCATTTGGTTTTCCATGCTGACAAGTGGTGTTCTGTCTCCTCTCAAGGCCCAAAAAGCAATGGATTCCTCCATTGCAGGAAAGGCAACACCAACCCCAAAACATTAAAACTGACAAAGTCACACATACAATGAAAATGTTGTAATAGAGGTATGAGGTGAGGGTCAAAGCAGTCAATAACTCTTACTGGGAGGGTCCAGAGCTCCCACCTATGTCTGACCTTCTTTCAAGAGCACCTTGACTTGGAGGATGTACCCTTCACACAACTCGTTTCAGAAGCTAGAATCCCAGGTAGCATCCTTGACACCTGCCTCTCCCTTGCCCCACATGTCCAATCCATAATGCATTATTTCGATTTCTCTTTTCATTTCTCAACCTAAACATCCCTAAAAGCCACCACTTTCCTTCATCTTCGTGATCCAAAAAAAAAAAAAAAAAAAAAAAGTTACCCTGGTAGATTGTTAAACCAACCTCAACACTGATTTCCCTGCACCAGCTGGGCCTCTTCCTAGTCTATTCTCTTCCAGTAACCACAGGGATCTTTTCAAAGTACAAATCTGAGACTACACCATCCTTCCAGTGTAAAGAGTTTCATCCATCTCTTGGATTAAAGGGAAAACACCCTAACATGCTTGCAAGGTCCTGCCTCCTGTGGCTTTTGTATCCTCTAAGTTCAAACGGACTGTGCTTCCACTCACTCACCACTCCAGGCAGAGTGCTTTCCTTCCAGGCCCTATTTTCCAGACACTCCTTCTTCCCACAGCTGTTTCTCACCTTGAACACCCACCTCCCCTCCTTTCCTGTTCATCACTTTCATCACTGGTGGTCAGATCAAGGGCCATTTCCTCATCTGAGCTCTCCTTGACCTCCCTGACAAATCCTTTCCTTACAGATCCTCACAGCATCCAGAATCTTTCCTTACACAGGCATTCCTCATGATTGCGCTGTTTTTCATTTATGTGATACTTGTATAACACAGGAATGCAGAGATCATGTCTGACCATTTCCTGGAATTTCCCTTTTTTTTTTCTTTTTGTTTTTTTGTTTTTTTGAGTGAGTAAATGAACTAAAAAAAAAGGCTAAGTGAAAATGTGTTGGATGAATAGAGTTAAAAAGCATTTCAGGAACAGGAAGGAGGTATTTAAAGGTCCCAAGACATGGGAGGGAAGGGTGTGCCTGGAGAAAAGTATAGCCTGGCTGGGGTACAGGGCAAGGGATGGGGGATGGATGACAGCAAGAAGAAAAGCATCAGATCAGCCTGGTAAGGGCTGAAATCTGTCCATCTAGGACCTTGGGTGCATCTAAGGAGATGAGACCTGCTTTTCTCTCTGACCTGGAAGGAATCTGGATGCCTGACCAGAGAAAAGTTATACTCAGAAATGCAGAGTGAGTGTGGAGGCAAGGGGCACCTTCAGTCTTTAAAGTTAGCACTCTATTTCTACTTCCATAGCAAAGTTTGTTCATTCGTTATAGAGCAGAAGAAGCACACATTTCAGAATGCCTAAAATAATGTTTAAATGTTGGATTCAGTAAGTGCAATCTTGACTATCAGGTTTTTAAAAATCTTCTACCTCTAGTAATTGTCTCCAAGTGATTATTGTACATGCCACACCGAACAGATGTTATGTGACCAACTTTGAAAGAAAGAAAAAAGGCTACATAAAATGAGATCAGTCCATAGAATGCCTTTAATTTCAATTTGATGGAAGTTTTTTTGTTTTATTTTGTTTTCCCTATAGGATTGATAATAGTAGCTACGGTTCTACCCAGTTCTTAAAATAGCACTTCTCAAATGCTTTGGTATCAGGGCTCCTTTATACTCTGAACAATTATTGAGGAATTAAAAGAATTTTTGTTTATGTAGGTTATGTCTATGAATATTTAACATACTAGAAACTAAAAGTTAAAGTATTAAAATATCTACTAATTTATTTTAAGAGAGTAATAAACCCATTAGATGTCAACAAAATTAATATATGTTATGAAGATAGCTGTATTTTCTAAAACAAAAATATCTAATTAGGAGACAATAGGATTTCTGTACCATTTTCTATATTTAATCTATTGTGATATGTTGTTTGAGTTGGAACATGGATAAAATCCTGTCTCATACCAACATGTAGTCAGAAAAGGTAGGAGGGTTCAATGCCTTCTCAGACCTTCATGACACAAAAATCACAACTTAACAGGCAGTGGTTTACTGGATAACCTTTGACACTGTTTCACTAAACTCATGGGTCTGTTTTGCCATTTGAGGGGAGGACTGTAGGACTATACAATCTTACAGGATTGTAAAATATCATACATTGTTCATTTAGAAAATATTTGGTCACTGAGTTGTGTAAGTCCTCCAAATTTTGATACAATTCATTATACCATGTTATCAGAAAATGGCTTAAATAGTGGGAATCTATCAAGATCCTGGTGACATACATACATTTTAAAAATTAATTTTGCTTGAATGTTTAAATTCTATCATTGACAGCACATTAGGTGTTTTCCTTGAAGTGATAGGCTGACTTTGTTAATTTTCAGAAAATATCTGCTAAATACCCAAATTTGAATAAAAAGAATTTCTCATTATTTCAGTAAAAATGTTGGTCCATTTTAAAAAGTCAAGTTTAGCTTGCAAGTCAAGCAAATTCACAGTGTTTTTGGAGATGACTATCATGCTTTAATGAACAGCAGAAGTGTTAAATATGCTACTCCTCATTTTGATATACAAAATAGTTTTTTAAAAGCCTTACTCAAATATCAAAAGTTAGTAAAATCAATCATGCATTTCTGCTTTATCAGAACATCTTTAAGTGAAAACAGTATAAATTTTTACTGCAAGCATGTGATGGTGAAGAACACAATGACTAATGAGTGGTTTGGAGGCGCTGCCTTGATTTCTTTTCAGGCATACACAATTGCTTTGGTACAGTTGGTAGAAACATCAACAGAGACAAAAAGAGCAAATAATATGTAAGTGTTTTTATGAAAAGCATTTGGACTTCATGAACCACCCAGAAGGATCTTGGAGCATCCAGGGCTCTAAGGATACTTTGAAAACAACTACAATAGAAATTAATGTAGGGACCTACTGATTTGCTTAACATAGAATAATGGAACTCAGTCCAGAGCTTAATCTAATTCATAATTTTATTGTATTCAAAACTGTTGATGTTTGCCTCTTTTCTTTACTTCAAGAGCAATGTGCTGTCACTTAAGGAAATGATGAAAAGTCAATGGGAGAAAAGTTTCGGTTACTCATCAGTTTGGACTATTGCAAAGTTGCCTATTGCTGAAGAATAAAGAGTTTATTCACTCCACCTCTACTCTGTTGTCACCAATAATCCATTTAGTAATTTTCTTTGCAAATAAGACCAGTCAATGATAATGGATAAGCAATTTTGGGAAATTGTGCTAAGTTAAATATCATTTCAATAAGCAGTTTTTCAGAAGAACATAGCTGAACAGAAGAATAAGGGGATAATACAGGCCTGTTCCCCTTTAATTGGAGAAGTAATACTTCAAAGAGCAGCACTACCGTCAAGACGATTTTTTGTCTGGGGATTCACTTCATAACACATGTTTATTCTGACAGAGGAGGGAAGTCCCCCCATTTTCACATCTCCCTTTATCGAACTGGCATGCAAAGAAGTGAGACTAGGCTTTTCAAAGGAATTGCCCAGCCCATGCTGAAAGCTATAGTGAAAGTCAGCTGATTCATCCAAGGTATTTTGGAACTTGCGAACAAGCAGAGGCAGGAGTAAGGCCTGTCGAAGGCCATTTGAGCATGATTCTGCCAACTGGGTGGGCACAAGCCATGTTGACACTTGTGGTTTCTCCAAATCATGTTGGAGCAAGGGCTTGACTCTCGGTTTCCCACACTTGGATGAGTTTCTCTGAGTTATGTCCGTTGTGTGACTATAAAAAGGTTATTGAATTCATCTATAGTTATTAGGAAGGAAGGAAAAGGTATTTTTATAAGTCAATGGCATAATTGCATAAAACCATGCTTTGCTCAGGTATCCCTAGTAGATGATCAAAGCAGAAGTATGTGGTCCTGCTGTGGAGGGCAGCACTTGTTATTCATTATTTATCATTTCAAAATCATAGCATTTGTTCTTCCGTTTGAGATTAGAGATGTGCAGACATGAGGGATTAATGTAAGCCTCCTGAGCACTTTCCTTTACCTTTTTATCAGTAAAGTTGCAACCCTCTCAGTTATTTTCGGTAGTCCCAGAAAGTCAAAATAGTCAGTTAAACCAGCATCATCAAAGTCAGAGTTAATTCCTAAGGCACATTTAATCATAAATGCAGAACCTTACAGAAAAGGCCCACCCATTATCCAGGCAAAGAGCCTTATAATCAGACCTTCTCTACACCTGTAACTACAGAGCCCTTCACCTTCTCATATGCTCCAGAGATTTTGGATACATGGAGTGCCTGCTGTGACCTGGACACCTCCTTGAACACATTTGCCTGGCGTACAGCCAAGCCCTGGCAGAAACAGCAAGCAAATCTATGGCATCAGCCGTCTTGAGATGCAAGCTACCATCTTCTGTTACTTTTTCCTTCAGAGCTGTCTTCATTTCCAAAATTAAAAGATCTCATTTCACCTCCTCCCACCTCACTTATATATTTCACTAGTTATTGTATGCCTTCCCATGCTATAAAAAATAATTGCAGTTTACCTCATTGGTAGATATATAAATCAAAGTGTCTCTGTACAATTGGATATCTAAATTAGTTTTTTCTTAATTAGCTCAGTACACTACCAAGACAAGCTGTGGGTTGGGCTGGGATGAGGGGAGACAGGTCAGGGGAGCTGGGTGAGGCGGCTTGCCTTCCTGGCTGTCTGGTGAGTCTTATGCCAGGTTGGGGGGGTCTCTGCTGTCAGACCCATGCTCCAGGCAGGTCTGGCAATCTCTCTTCTCTGGCTTCCCCTAAGTTAATTCTTCCTGGCCAATTTGTCAGATGAGACACATTTGGGTCCAAAGGAGCATTAAGTCAAATTCAATTGAGACAACTTGTCCTAATGATGGTAATTATGACTTTAATTTCCCTTTTAAACTGTGAATATACTGTGAAAGGGACTCTTGAGAATTTTTTTGAGGAAGAAACAGCTCTTGAGAATCAAAATGGTACTTAAACTACAAGTTCTCTCTAGCAGCAGAGGCAAGGAGAATTCCAAAAACAAAAGAGCTCAGCCGAGTAATGAGCAATCTGTACAACTTGGCTGCCAGTGCCTCCTCCAGCAGAAAGAGAAAAAATGAAACGCCTGCCTCTACTCCACTTCTCCAAGCTGCAAAATATCAAGTGTTTAAGTCAATACGAGGCAGGGCTGATAGTCCCACTCGATTTCTATGTTTATTGAATTAGTAATCTAAATAAATGAATATTCATTTACGGGATTAAAAAACTTATTTTTATTTTAGACATAAAAACATGGCCCATAAACATTTATATTTTCCCCAAGTGGACTCACATGCCAGCGTGTGTATCTTCCCTGGGCTAGATTGTTGTTGAAATACATGCACGCAGGCTCACGAATCTCTTGTTCCATGCAGCTATTCCACCTGTCTCACACTCTTCAGATCACAGGCATCTTATCCACACACGAAACTAGCATTTCTCTTATCCATTTTTACCAAGAGTGCCATTCCTGCCTTCTTTTTTCTATCATTTCAACGGACAGGAGCGTAGCATCCAGATAAAAGTCTCCACAAGAGTACACTAGAGAAACTTTGCAAGGCATTGTTGTTTCACACCTTGAGTCTCTTGCTGCTGCTTAGAGGCCTACGTCCTGATCTCTGCAGAACGTCGCTCCCTACACCAGGCAGAACCGCAGTGACAACTGTGCCACATGATGTTCCTAGCCCAACACGTGCAGCCTGGACGTTTTCATTTTCTGCCATTTCTCAGAACCCAGTTTGAAGGAAGTGGGAGCAGTCCATGTATCTCGGGATGAGATGGAATAAATCCGCCCTCTGCCTGAGGGACAGACTTCTAACACTTTGTCCCAAGCCTTGGGTTTCGCTTAGGAGAGGAACTGCTGGAAAGGTTGCTGACCCCTGTGGTTTCGTGAACTATCAAACAAAATCCAAGAGAATCTTATGGCAAAGGAGGTGGGAAGCCTCAGGGCAAAGGATGAAGCAGCTGAGAATATTTGTAGGATAATTCATCCCCAATAGCTCTAAGTATTGCTTCTAAGGGGACCATAAGGATTGTCATCACTAAGGCCTGGAATAAGTAGATATTTCAAATCCGAATTTGACAGGCTTTTACCTTTGCATCAGGCCAAAAAGATCAAGCACAAGTAAGTGAAATTTGTCTGAAATCAGATTTCTTTTTTTATATATAAAACTAGGCAGACCTCAGAGAAAAATAGATAGCAGTAAAATCTTTTTCTAAATATAAGATATGTAACATATTGTTTTCTACTTACTACAGCTTTTGAGATATGCTCTTTAGTTTTAAAAGAACTTGCTTCCTCATTTTAAATGACTTAACACAGAGACCTTGAATGTGTAACCCCAATCTTGTTGTAAGTATAAAACAGCTGGTTTCTTTTTTCTTAAGAAAGTTGATTTTTATTAAGCAAAACAATTGTGAGAGTGCATTTTTGAACAAATTTTGATGATTAACCACAAAATTCTCTTTACAATATATAATCATTCAGGGAAAAAATAGCATAAAAGCAGGATAATTTCCTTAATTCACAAGTTCTTTGTTATTTCCCATGGAGTGAAACGCATCTGGAAAAGTTCATGCAATTAAAGTAGTGTATCTTAGGAAAGACTATCTTAAGGAATTCCAAATACATGCTTCCCCCTCCTTCATTGGTTGTACTTTAATGGAGAGTTTTGGAACACAATAAGATGGTTAAGGATAAAAAAAGAAAAAGCATTGTGTTGTAGCTTCCCAGGATTTAAAGAGGCACCTAGGTTCTGCTGGGGATTGTCCTGTGCCTCGAGGTAAGACTGTACCAAAATAATTCTAAAGAGTTCACTCTCTGAAATATTTAGGGAAAAAACTATGCTGCCATTGATCTTGGGTGTTGTGATTATTTTTTCAGTCATAAAGCCTTCTTTTGTTAGGAAACTATATCCTTCTTGTTAAGCCCATTTTTCTCTGTGAGCACAAGGCCTTTGGACAAAGTCATAGGCTCAGCAGGTGCCCAACCCTCTCCAAATTCCCACAACTGCACAATGGCCACCACAGAGGGAGCTTTTGCTGCCTTGTAGTGAGGTCAGAAAGAATTGAAACCGGGAAGAAGGATAAAGATAAAGAGGCGAGAACACAGCTTTCCTCGACAACCCACAGCACAACCCCAGCCCACGCTGGGCACTTGGCACTGGAGAGACAGTGCCACTTGGCACCTGACTCCTGGGCTATAGAAGAGGCCAGTGCAAAGGTCTGCCAAAGGGCAGGGCTTGGAACAAGATATGGCAGGGGCTTGTCATTTAGTCTTTCAGGACTTTCCTGATCTCTCTCCCTTAAATAGTCCCTACGTTCATTCCACTATTGTTATTAACTGTGATAGTTTATTTTCTAATTATCATTTATCACAATCTGTAATTAATTTTTGAAAATTGATTTGCCATCCCATCTTCCTGCTGAAAACCTGCTCCAAAAAGACAAGAACTCTGTTCTGTTTAGTCATCTTTCTGTGTTTATCACAGGTGGTATCTACAGATTGTCTGTCTGTCTGTCTTTCTATCTTTCATCTGTCTTGCTAGTTAGCTACTTAACTATATATCTAGAATGAAGAGTAAATGTATAAAGAAAGGTCATCCTCCGGACTCAGTTCTCTTTGAATCCATTGCTTTTGGAGACTTCCTCCCCTGCCTACCTGTGTCTGTAGTAGAAGGTGGAAATCATATTTGCACGCATTGCCCTTCACTGGTGGAGAACTGTGGACGGAGTTCTCCCTCCAGTTCCTCTCTGTGTGCGTAGTCTGCCAACACCTACAGTTCACTTGTTTGCAGTTACTTGGAGTTTAACTTTGAGACATCCATGGACTTGAGTTTCTGTTTGCAAAGCCAGACCACAAACATTAAGTTAATTGAGACATTATGGCAAAGGAATTTTTCCTGTAGGGATGAGTTTATGAGTTTCTTATGTCTCATGGAATGATTGGCCCATCCTTTCAGCCCAATCCTTTCCTCATTCCCCCCCGTACAAAAATGAAGGAAAAAGAGTCTGCTACGGAAGAGAGAAACAAAACACTGGGCAGACATTTCATTATCATTATTATTTTTAAAGAGAGAGGGACAGTGAGAGTGAGAGAAAGAGAGAATCGATTTTATTTAGTTTTTCATGTGGCTTTGTGTTGTGTACGGGTGCTGGAGTTTGAACCTGAGTACTCGCGCCTGCCAGGCAAGCGCTGCGAGCAGGTAACTGCTGAGCCACCGCTCCAGCCCCCATTTCGTTATTTGTGAAAGTGGAGATGAACTAAAAACCATTTAATAGACTGCTCTTTAAGTGAACGACATAGGAAATAAAAGCTAACATTGAAACCAGTTCATTCTTCAGAAAAGCCTAGAATGTTGGCTTGGCAGATGAAGCCTGCTCTGGCTCATTGTTAGAAAGGTGGGCTGGAGCGGCGGCTCACAGGTCAAGGTGCTTGCCTGGCATCAACGAAGACACTGGCTCAAATCCCACCACCACAAATGCAACGAAATGCATGTCATTTTCAGGCTTTAACTTTTAGGGTGCTTCTATATTTTCATGTCCATATTTGCCAATTGCAGTGTATATGGTAGAGTGGGGAGGGCAGGGGATTCACACACAGAGAGGTCTTGAAAATCTTTGTAAACAGGAATAAATAGAAAGAGTCAAATAAAAAATTATGCATGACTTTGAAAAGGTGATTTAGCTTTTTAAAGCCTCTAAATCCTATTTTGTAAGATGCTGCTCTCTGCCCAACTCAGAATTTAATATAAAATCCAAATGAAATGACATAAACAAGACTTTAAATACTATAAAGCAGAATTAAATATATAGTATAATAACAATAGTTTGTAGGAAAATTATAGCAGAACTCACCAAGTTCTTATTCAATACGATTATGTAAATACATAAGCTAGATATGACTTTTTTATTTTTCCCAATTTTTGGTGTTCTGCAATTTAAAAAGACAAATATATTTCACTGTAAAAATGCAAATGGGACTTAAATGTAAAAAATATAATTCCCTTTATTGTTCTTTTCAAACATACTCTCCAGAATAAATCTAGTCCACAGTTTGATGGACATTCTTACTAATCTTACACAATATGTAAACCATGTAATTTGCATATATCATTATTTTTACAAAAATGAAATTACATTATTGCATTCTTCAGCAATCAATATCTCCCAAATATCTTCCTCAGTTTTTATATGTCAGCTTCATTGTTTTTAATGACTTCACACTATTTCATAAGGTCATTTTCTCACATATCATAATACCATAACATATAATACCATTATAATAATCCACAGCTCATGATTCTAACAGTAAAATGACTTCATTCCAATTAGATTAACAGTGAGGCAGTGGGAGTGCTGTTTTTCTGATAGGAGTCTCACTTTCATGATTTGTTTCACCTAAATCCTGTAGCTTCAAAGAAGATTCTAAAACTTCTCCCTGAGGCTAGTCACAGGGCAGAACCCCTTTTCTTTCCATGTTTCACCTGCATATCTGCTGTTCAGATGTTGTAGGGATATTTACAAAATATGATTTGGCCAAATTTCCTGGATAAAGTATTGGGTAGAACAATGAGACCTGGTTCCATCTGTTATAATGTTAGAAAAAGTCATTGAATTCATCGGTACTGTACTCTTTTGTATAATGAAGTTCCAGAGCTGCTCTTAACTTCCCTGGGAGTCCTGTGAAACCCAGCAAAGAGATCACACAGGTTAAAGCCATGGGCACCTAGAGAACAGAGCTATGCTATAAGAATCCAAGAGATTGTTTACTCCATAGTCAGGGAGTCCATTTTTCCCCACCCTCTCCATAAGACTGCATACTTAGTCATCTATAAGGTAGGCATTGTTACCTTTAGTTTTGATAGATGAGAGTTGAAGCTGATAGAAACTAAAAAGCTTGCCTAAAATTCTACTCCTAAGTGGTGTTGGAGGACTTCAAACCCAGATCTGCCAGCTACACATTCCCTGCTCATCCCACCAAGTAAATAAAGCCCACACTGGTCACAGAATCAAGGTGTCTCTGTCAGGTGATCTCAGGGAAGTTCCTGGAATCCTGACCTCAGGACTGGTGGTGGTTCCTCTGTCCAGGGCCCACACTGAGCCCAGAGTGTATTCCTCAGTCCCACAGGGACCCAGGGCCTCCATGTGGAATTCATTTATAAGTTGTTGTCATGTCGTGGCCATTCTCATTTATCCTAGAATTAGGGAATCCCTGGCATAAGAATTTGAGAGGTTCTGTGGAGCTTCAGCTCCTCCAGGGGACTTTGCTAACCCCAGTAAAGGAGGTAATGTTCTATTACCATGCAAATCCTTCTGGGTATACAGAAGTTCCATCAAAAAAGTCATAAAGGAGGGCTGGAGCAGTGGTTCAGCAGTTATGACGCTGCCTTGCATGCGCGAGTCTGTGAGTTTGAACCCCAGCACCACGCACACACGAGGTGTTGCAGAATGAAGGCCACATGAAAAACTAAATAAAATCGATTCTCTTTCCCTCTCTATCTCTCTCTGATCCTCTCTTTTAAGAAAAAATCAGAAAGGGGTGTCTGGAGCCACAATGGTGGCATTAGAGGCACGGTTTTTGATTAATGAGGACAGAGCTGTTTCTTTAACTCCTCTCCAAAGACCCCCATCACTGAACCCGTGTTCCTGTTTTAAAGGGAGAAGGATTTCTGAGAGAGATTCTGGCTTCCAGAGTAACCCCTGAAGGGCAGTAAGGAGTCTTGCTGGCAGGGCATGCTGAGTCTCTCCACTGAGTCCAGTTGCTTTATAAAATTCTGAGGAAGGTTCTAAAGGGGTCACCCAACTCCTACTTGCCTTGGGTAAGAATGACACATATTGACAGTAGCCCAAGGTTTCTAACGTACAGAATCCAAAAAGAGCCAACAGGGACTTTGGTTATCCCTGTATTTGCAGACGACACCTCACACAGAAGACTCACTAGGGGTAAACGCATGCCAAAGTTAACAGGACGACACCTGACCTTTGCCATAGTCAACATGGGCAGTGTGTCCCAGCTGAGGGCTGCCTGCCTGTGTTTGTTCGTGCCTGTCATTGCAGGACATAGGCAGTGAGACCTGGACGTACCTTGAACAGCTTGTGCCTGGCTGAGTGACTCCTGCAAGCTGGCTTGCTCCAACAGTTCCTGGGTGCCTGGACTACCAGGGGCTCCTGCTACCTGCTCTGCCGTAGCTATTCTTTCTCACCCCCTGCAGTTTTCGTGGATGCTCTCTAAATTTGTGTGTATAGTCTCAAGAAATCACATTCTCAGGAACTCAATGAGCACAGAACTGTCTTGCAACCACTCATTCATTCAGCAATAAATATTTATTATATGCTTACCATGAATGCAAAAGGCTTTCACTCGATAAAAATTGGTAGAGCAAGATGTTTTATTTGATTTACAAACATTCAGAGCACTGGTTTATGTTCCCACGCTTGCTTCTCACCCCTGTCCCCATCCTTCCCACATTAATCCTTCCCAGTTGGTGATCTGGAGAATGTTCTCAATCTTCTTGAGTTTTACAATTCTAACCTCTAAAGAGGGATGTGCCTCACAGAATAGTTCTGAGGTTTCCATAATTCCATCCATTAAAGTGTTTTTAAAGTGTAAGATAATATGCAAAAGTCGTTTGTTAGTGGTTCTAACAACCGCATGGCTCATTCTGGATTCCCTCCACTCATCCAATATCAGATTTACAAAAGATAGAGATTTACCAAGAGAGCTTTGCAAAACACTGCACTATTAGTTTTTGTTTTTTTTTTTTCATTTTGTCAGATCTGGTTTTCAACATATCAGAACCACTGTCGGAAATATTGTTTCCACCATGGACTCCTCCTGTAGTCTCTTCACCTGTAGAGAGGACCCTGCACGATCTGTATATGCTCACCTCCTCTTAGATTCCATCTCTGTGAGTGAGCAAGGACAATTCACAGGCTCATCTGTGTGTACTCAGCTTAAAATGTTGATTCCTAATGCTTTTTCTTGCATTTCACCATCATGATACTCAGGCTTCAGGAATATTCTCTTGACATATCAGTAAACTATCCTGGTAGGATAAATAGTTTTGTTTTGTTCCCTTTCTGTTGTAACTAACTTAGTGGCCAAAATTATGTTTTCATGAACTGAACATTTGCTAATGATAATGAATGAAAAAATAAATCTCCTTGACAAAAAAAAAAACAAAGCATCTTATCGTCACAATGTAAGTCACAATGTAAGGGTTCCCTTTATAAATCATTTTATTATCTACTCATTTTCAGAAACAATAGATTAGAAAAACTTAATCATGTTGGTTTTAGAATTTTCCCCTAATACATCCTAAATTTAATTGATGTAAATTGATGTCCAACAGTTTCATTTAACATTTAGCAACTTGGAAAATTTTTCAGAATGCCACCTAATTTTGGAAGTGACTAGAAAAAGCTGCAGATGAAATGATATTTTTTTTTATCACTTGTTGATGACAAGGTTTTGTTTATGATGCTATCATTCCCCTGTCTGCCTTGGATTTTAGTTAACATTTCACTGTTGAAGTGGCATCTTTATTCCCCCCGCATGCAGACACGTTCTATTTGTTCTTCAGGATTCTAAGTCCATCCTTCTGTCTCTCTGCTGCTGGATACAGAGGATTCTGTGTGGATGGCATCAATGGCTCTCATTCTCTTTGGCCTCCAGTTCTGTTTGGTTAATGGAGTAGACCCAGAAGATGGAAGGAAGGAAAGAGAGTGACTTCAGGGTGTGCATTCCCCCATTGCATCCCCATGAGGTAGCGTCAGGCAGTGAGGTTTCTGCTCTTTGAAGGCAGTGGCTCCATAGAACTCTCTTCTGAGTTCCTGAAAAATCACCCTCTTTCAGGTCAAGAAGCAAAATATCCCTTAAGAATTCCCTGTAATCTCACCTTTGCAAATAAATGCTCCTCAAATAACCTTATTTCTGTTGTCCTTGAAACAGACCCACTAGTTCACATTTTCTATCTTATCGTTTATTCTGGTTTGCTTTATTCCTGTAAATTCTGTAACTTTATTCTTTTTTCATTTGAAAATAACCACATCAAAATTTTCTTTCAGTATCACTTTTAAGTGAATCATGATACAAACAAGAGAAATAAAATCGTATTTAATTATTTGAAGCTTTTTAAAACACTTTAAACTAGCATTAGAGCAGGAATTCAATTGAATTAATCAAGGCTTTATATTAAGGTAGAAATAATCATTCCTCTACTTTCTTTATTATGAAATGTAACAATTTTGAAAGCTAATTAATAAAGCAGGCATAAATTTTTTGGTGCAAACTATTAAATAAGTATCATTTCTGTTTTAGTAAGCAGCTCTTTTGCTGCTGTGACTAAAAGACCTGACAAAAATAATTTTAGAGGAAGAAAAGTTTATTTGAGGGTTCACAGTTTCAGAAGTCTCAATCCATAGATGTCTGGCTTCATTCCTCGGGGCTCTATGTGAGGCAGAACATCACAGCATAGGAGTATAGTGGAGGAAAATGACTCAGGGTACTGCCATCAGGAAACACAGAGAGAGAGAGAGAGCGAGAGAGAGACTCCACTCTCCAGACGCAAAGTTATGTCCCCAGTGACCCACCTCCTCCAGCCACACCCCACCTGCCTTCAGTTGCCACCCAGTCAATCCCTATCAGGGGATTAACTCACTGATTGGGTTGAGGTTCTCATAACCCAATCATTTCTCCTTAATCTTTCTTGCATTTTATCACACATGAGATTTTGGAGGATACCTCACATCCAAACCATAGCAACTACTCTATTTTAAATCCTTCTCACTAACCTTGATCATTTTCTTTTTCATAACCCCTGAACCTTATGTTGGATCCCAAATCTCCTTTTGGGCATTTGTGCTCAGTTTTTTGACCAGCCTTCCGGTCTGAGTGCCTCCAATGGTCCTCTCTCTAAGCTGTCTACTTTTATTCCTTTTTGACTCAGTTATTGGTGATTTATATCCTCTATTAGGATATTCAAATTCAGTCTTTGGCAACTTAAATATAAGATAGAAACTTTTCTATTTCCTGCCACCAGCAACAACTGAAGGCAAACTGAAATGTGTTTCAGAGAACCTAAATGCTGACCAATCAGGAGCCAAAACATTTTCTATCTTTATTCCTTTTGCCATCTCTTATGTGAATTTAAAATAGAGATCTTATGTTACTAGGGATCCCATGCTGGCTAACCTCTTTGCATAAAAGCCTGACAAAGACATCAGCTCAAAACTCACTACGTGGAAGAGTATAGTTGACCACAGTTCTGAGGAGGATTTTGAATACCCATTTAAATGGCTTTTGTTGTAACCTTATTAGGAGGATGGTCGTAACACTGAAATTTTGATTTCCATCCATACAGTTCCACTAGCAATATTCTTCCTAACATCTGCTTCTATTTATCTCCTTATTTTTCTCAGATTCCTTCTGAGCTCATTGACTGACCTTGACATCACAGCCAAACCCTAAATCAAAGCATTTTATGTTCTCCATTTTTTCCCCAAAGAAGGCCCTAAGTTCTTGTTATCCAAGCAATAACAGATTCCATTTCTAGGACTTCTTATCTTTTCTTTAGCCACATCATAAATAACTGGAATTTTATGTTGACAAGAAAAGTTCTATTGTACATTTTTTAAGAGAAACATGGATAAGATGTTGAATATGACCCCCGATTACTTTATGTAACTTGGTTGGTTCATCTCCTTTATGAACCATGATGACAAGCAGAAAATTGCGCATATCAGGATTTAAATAATAAATTAAGCAAAATTTGATCTTACATTACACCAAGAGAACTGTCAAGTTTAAAAGCCAGTCCAATGCCCTTGAAAATACTGGAATCTGATGATAGGCATGGGAGAACATAAAATTTAGGTATCTCTGCAGGCTAGCCACAGAAGGATCACATGTTCTTAAGTCGGAAGTTTCAAGTTTGTCTTTCAAGCTGTTGCTCTCAAAGAAGTTCAGTGATTTATCCAAGGTCATATGCATGGGTTTCTGCGTAAGTGAACCTTCCTGTATTCCCGCACACTCTGTCTGTGAATTGAGTGTCTGATTCATTCTTTTCTGAACCCTAGATGGGCAAGGTTAGGCAATTCTCCACAGATATTTTGGCAGCTTCTAGGATATTTAAATCAGAGTTCATCTCCGTCCCTCTCTGAAGACAGAAGACACAAGTTCCACCAGGGACATTAGACCATCAGAAAAGATAGACACCCACCCTTTAGAGCAAGGTGACATTTTTCAGTGATTAGAAAGGTACCAGTCTATGATCCAGCATCAAATGAGCATCCATCACATATCAGGCACTGTGCACGCTGCTCCCATAATGATGCCTCCACTGGGTGAAGAAATTTACATGCCTGACCTAACTCTACCATGAATTAACCCTGTGACCTTGGACCAAACTTTGAATCTTTTCTTTCTTCAGAACTGGAGAAAAGTCACCTTCACTTCTTATCTTCTAGAACTATTGTGCAGGTCAAGAATTATATGAAAAAATATTCAGCATCCTTAGCAATCAGGGAAATGCAAATCAAAACTGCACTGAGATTTCACCTCACTCCGGTTAGAATTCCAATCATTAAGAACAGAATAAATGCTCCTGGGGATATGGGGGGAAGGGTACAATGATGTATTATTTGTGGGTCTGCAAATTAGTTTAACCACTCTGGAAATCAGAATTAAGATTCCTCAAAGACTAGGAATGGAACCAATATGTGAGCTAGCTATCTCACGTCTTGGTGTTTATCCAAAGAACAAAAATCAACATACTATAGTGATACAGGCACATCAACGTTTAAAGAGGTATAATTAATTCACAATAGTTATGGAACCATCCCAGGTGACCAACAACAGATGAAGAGATAAAGAAAACGCATATATACGCAATGGATTTTTTACTTAGCTATAAAGAACAAAATTATGTCATTTTCTGGTAAATGGATGGATTTGAAGAACATCATGCTAAGTGAAATAATCCAAATCCTTGACTTAAAAAGTCAAGGGTCAACTGTTTTCTCTCATTTGTGGTAGTTAGAAAGAAGTAACTAATTTAAAACGGGGGGTGATCTCACGAAAATAGAAGGGATAGTAGTGGAGTAGAAGAAGGGAATCAAGAGGGAGAAAGGAGAGATGGGAAAGGGGAGAAATTGCAGAATTACATTGACCAAATTATGCTATGCTATAGTTATAGTCAGTTTTTTTGCTGCTGTGACCAAAAGACCTGACAAGAACAATTTTAGAGGAGAAAAAGTTTATTTGGGGACTCACAGTTTCAGAGGTCTCAGACCATAGAAGTCAGCTAAACATATACCCCAAAGGCACACCCCCAGGGACCCACCTCCTCTAGCCACACTCCATTTGACTACAGTTACAGTTCAGTTAATCTCTATCAGGGAATTAATTCACTGAGTTAAGGCTCTCCTAACCCAATCAGTTCACCTCTAAACCTTCTTGCATTGTCTCACACATGAGCTTTTGGGGAACACCTAATATTGAAACCACAATATATGTGTATGAATATATCACAATTCATTCCATTTTTATGTATAAGTATAATGCATCAATTAAAAATTAATAAATGGAAGGAAGACCAATAGAGAGAAGGAAGGGGATTGAAAGAGAGAGAAAGGGAAAGTACTGGGGATGGAAATGCAGTAAATATGCTATATGCGTCTACGAATATGTTGAAATGAACCCCCGATTGTGTATTTGAATAGTTGAGGAAAAGATACTGCTACACTGCCAAGGAAAAGCTAAAATGAGCAGAGCAGTGGGGAGAAAGACTGAGACGAAGTCAGTGAAGACAGCAGCTATTGGCAGCAGTGAAGACCAATGGTAGAACATCCTGTTGGGTCTTCAGCCTAGGCTGCTCAGGAGCACAGACCCAAGACCAGGCAGCCAGCTCCAGCAGGAGCAGTCTGCCTGTTGTCCATCCTCAGCCACACCTTCCCCCTGAAAGTTTTCTCCCAAATCTCCTTCCCCTCATACCCCAGGGTTTTCTGCTTTGTCCAGATTCCTCTCCACTGCATTCTTGTGGTGCTCCTCCCTTCACCTAGTTCACTCCATCACATCCTTCAGACCACTGCATCTTTTAACTCCAGAGTCTATGTTTTATCACCATATTATTCCTCTCCCTTGCTTGGCACTTGGTGGGTCCTCAGCAAATATGAACGCAGGGCTGCTATCTCGTGCAGTCCTTGCATGGTAATAGAGATGGAAATCCTTGCCTTGGTCAACTAATTTTAGCATCCGGTTCTCTATCTCTTCCTCCCTCTTTTTTCTTTTCTTTTTTTTTTTTTTAGGAGGGGGTTGCTGAGTTTGTGTTTTAAGTAATTTTAAAACTTTCCCCAAGTATTGATTCTAACAAGCAACTAGAGTTGAAAGCCATTGGGCTTGGGTAATGGTTATCAATTCTAGTTGTGTCTTCATTTAAAAAAAGAAATTAATCCTTAATTATGAAATTAAACGGCAATTTTTTAAATTTCAAGTTTTGATTAATTTGATATATACATGACAATTGCAAAGAAAGATGCATTTTAAATAGTAAGAAAAAGTGAAAGCAGACTGTTTATCATTATTTCAAAGCCTAGCACGATTTTCCTTCTCTATTCTTCTCTGCATACCACTTACTACCACATGACCTTTCACTGGGAAAAACAAAGTAAAGGGAGTAGAGGAGAGAAACAAAACAGCTCTCAGCATTGTGTGGTTAAATGATTAGAAAAGAGAGAAGAGAATATCAAGCTAAAGGCAAAAATATAAAAACAAGGGGATTAGATGACCTCAATGCAGTGGTTTTGCTCAGGAGGCAAGGAATGTTGGAATGTAAATGGAAAATTCCTGTCCTGAGGTACAAGCTTCAATTCTGTAACTTTTAAGCATGGAAATAAAGCAGGACTTAATATTAGCAAATATAGATCCATCCTGGCCAGTCTAGGTTGCATCTGGGTATAAGTACTTATTTGACCTTCACCTGCCCAGCGCTTTCCACTCTCACACAGTGAAAACCTTGCAGGGGATGCATAGGACGTGGAGAGTCCATCCGACATGGCTTAGTTCCTTGATCCTCTGGCCACTTAGGTCATATTCACTTAATGTCCTGCTGATTTGAAGGATTTGGTGCATTTTGTCATTGATGTCAGATGGCAAAAGACTTGCTAAGAACTTGGAAGAGTTCTTCTGGAGGAAACAGCAACAGGGGAAACCCAAGCTGGGCATCCATGATTTGGCATTACCTCTGGATAACTAAGTATATATACATTGGTTATTGATGGTTTGATAATGTTTCCCCCTCAATTGTATCTCTATATACATCTAATAAAAAATTTTCAAAAAAATAAATAAATGTAAAAAAAAAGGAACATCGGACAGTTTTCTCTATTTTGTGAAATAGAGGTAAGCAAAGGTAAGCACTTTCCTTCAGCAGAGAGAATAAGGGCGGAACGGATGAGAGAATGGGAGCTAAGTGTCTTGCCCACATGGTTCTAAGAATTTAGGCAGGTTGCCTCACCTCTTGGTGGCTAGTGCCCCATCTACAAACCAAGAGGAATAATTGTGGGGTTGCTAATAGGATTTAGTGAGTTAACTGATATACACTGAAAGCTTGTTAGCTATGCCTGGCACGTGACAAAGGCTCTGAATGTGCTAGATATGGTCACTGGTAGTACGTTGTATCATCAGTTCTGCTATAGATACTTGTTATGAAAATGTGAACTTTTCTCAGTGCAACTGATGTGTCAAGGAACAATTTGAGCATAATCCAAATTTCAAGTTTATCACACACAATTTTGACTATAAAAAACACCAGTGGTGCCCAGGAAACTGCATCCAGATGAACCGAGCTATGTAGGAAAACACAAAATGCAAAGGGACCCAGCCAAAACATGTATCAGCTACTGCAGTTCACCGTGTGATAGACCACACCCATCTGCGTCCATTGTAACAACTTTTTTGTAACCATTGTAAAAGCTTATTTTTTAAAGAGAGAGGGACAGTGAGAGAGAGAGAGAGAGAGAGAGAGAGAATCAATTATATTTAGGTTTTCATGGGCCTTTCATTGTGTATGTGGTACTGAGGTTTGAACTTGGGTCTTCGTGCATGCCAGGCAAGTGCCATAACTGCTGAGCTCCAGTCCCATTGTAACAACTTTTGATCTGACTTCAAGTAAATTTCTTCCTCTACTTCACAATAATTTATCAATTGCAACCCTTGGGACACCCACTTCGTTTTTCATAGTATTTATGTATTTCTTAACAATTTAATACAAGCAAAACCATCCCACTGTTTTTAATAGGTCCCTGTGATTCTTATGCACCACTTACATAGTTTTGGAATATTAATCTTCTGATCCCATTTTCCCCGTAGACTTTGTGGTTTTGTTTGTTTGTTAATTCTGTAAGTACTTTATTTATCACTGAAGAAAAAGCATAGCAGCAAGTTCTGTGTTGGCTTCAATAAAACCAAATATTTAATCTTTAACATGGTTACTAACCTCCAAAAATTGAAGTCAACAGTCATTACCGCAATTTACTTGTTGAAAGAATACATTGTAATGAGAAAGAAAATTAGGAAAAGGAATTTAAATAATTCCTCCAAATCACACATTTATAAATATTGCCATTATTTAAAATACTTGAAAGTCATGAATTCTCCTTAAGTGCACTCTGTGGTTTTTAATGTGCCATTTTTCATTCTGCTGTAACAATCCATATGTTGCATTATGGTAGAACTCACTGTAATTAGCACATTTGCCACTGAACATGTCAATGATGTGGTTAGCTCCACTAAAAGTGAATATCTCTTCAACTTTCTATACTTCAGTTAAATTGCATCACAAAGACTACTTTATTAAAATAAGTCAAATGGTATTATGAAAGATGCATAAAGATCTTCCCATAAAAAATTTTTGGGAAAAATCCAGCACAGCTATCCCACTAACATGAATAGCAATTTCCTTCACCTGTGGCTTTCTCTCTGGAACTGATTGGGGAACTTTCTTCTTTCTTACTAAGAACCGCTGTCTGGGTTTCTCTCATGGTACTCTCATAAGCTACCAGTAATAGGCACATTTATTTAAGAGATCATTTCTGAGATTTTCCACATTTCATCATTCAACAGCACTGCAGGCCGACCCCCTCCTAGGAGCCAAGTTAGGCATACGAGATACAGAAGAAATTGAACATCAGGATGAATATGACACTTTTACCTCCATATTCCTCTGATTAAGTTATTCCCAACGGGGTTTGTTCATGGACATCACTGAATTAAACAAATAAATTTTTAAAATTAATATAATAAGAACACCTACTTTCCCCTCCTTTTGTTTTTAAAAGGTATTCACAGTTATACATGCTAGCTAAATAGCTTTTTATTTTTAATACAGTAATAGAAATATAATAATCTTCTCTATTGATTCCTTTACTGCTCACAAGTAGGCCTCAAATAGTAACTTATTAGGAATTTTTAAAGAAGCTTTAGCTTTAATGGGAAGCAAGTACATATTTTTTCTACCAAACATTAAATAGATTGGCATGTTAAAACCCTCAGCATCGGGGCTGGAGCAGTGACTCAGTGGTTCCCGCACTTGCCTGGCATGTATGAGAACGCGAGTTCAAACCCCACTACCACATACACAATGAAGTGTTGGAGCAATGAAAGTCACATGAAAAACTAAATAAAATTTATTCTGTCTTTCTCTCTCTCTCTCTCTCTCTCTCTTTCACTGTCCCTCTCTCTTTAAAAAAAACACTGTATCAACATCATTTCATAAAGAATGGTTTTTCAAATAAAGGATACTGACCTTTCTTACTTTGTTTGTATCTGGACAGCAGAAAATATATTAACTCCTAAAGAGGCGAGAAGGAGAAGCAGGAATAGGAGGAACCTGTAGAGAATACCTTTCCAATAGCAAAGTAGGAGCATCAGGATGGATCTCCAAGAGAGTCTCCCATCTGGTTGAGATAACTTAGAGGTCTCATCCTGTTTGAAGGCAGAGGAAGGGACTCTAAGGCCACAGGATGAATTGTGCCTTTTAGTATGTTATTTGTACCATCTTGAAATCCCAAGTCAACTTGTGGTGCTGTGCAGATGATTAGAGTGTCATCATGCTGGGCACAATGGTATACAACTGTGATCTCAGAGACTTGGGAGACTGAAGCAGGGTAGCCACAAGTTTAAAGACAACCTTGGCAACTTAGCAAGGACCTAAGCAATTTAGTGAGATAATATCTCAAAATAAAAAATAAAAAAGAAGTATTACTAGCACCCAGTGGGCACAGGTGATGGATGCAACTAAATATCCTACAATGCACAGGGAAATCTCCCCCACAGCAAAGAATTCTCCAGCCATAAATGTCAAGCGTGCTGGGGTTGAGAAACCCTGATGTAGACCTAGCCCTCAGGAGCCCATCCCCACACTCAGTCAGACTTCCCTTTAGCCTCCTATTATGTTGTCTTTCTTGGATTGATTCCTGCCTCATGTGCCTGATTCAGGGTAGGGTTCTTCCCTGATGAGCTTTCCCTGAAGCCTGCCTGTTGATTCTGGTCTGACTCTTGGTTTATGCCAGGCCCCTCACCCGGACCTCCAGTTGGAGTTGTATCCAATTTCACAAAGTCAACACCAATCTAAGCGCTACTATCCTTGCTGTGAGAACCCCCACCACCAATTCATACTTAACAGATCATAGCTGAGGAGCAGACTCCGGGAAGTTGAACTGATTTACAGGCCGTTTGTATATTGTATTCTAGAATGCTGGTGTCCTTCTCAGGGGTCAGCCTGCATCCTCTCATGTCATCTAACCTGGATGTCATTTTTCCTCATTCCACTTACAAAATCTGCATCAAAATAACATCCCCAAAATGCTTTGAGAGAATAAGGTCTAATGGAACAACACTGAGCGCTATGGCGAGGGCAGCACCACTCAAGCCTGGCACTTTAATCTAAGCCCTAGAACCATGAGGAGTCCATCTAGGACACCATTCTGGAACACCAATGGTGATTTCTTAAAAGCCACCAGAAGTATTGTCTCTCTTTAGTAGTTATTTTAAATTG
>PVKS010014890.1:0-47261 GCA_004027875.1 Aplodontia rufa | reverse complement strand
GAACCATTCCAGAAGCCGATGTTATTCCTACACTAGATACCCAATTAACACATGAGTTCTTCTGGGGGAAACTGCAATAGATGAAACCCATAGTAGCTTATCTATGCGTTAGCATTACCCCTGGTTATCAAAGTTTATACACATTGATTGCTACAGTTTTGACAATGTTTCCCCCTCATCTGTATCCTGTATCGCAATACACTTCCAATAAATGTGGGAAAAAAATAATATTTGCGTTTGTTGGGTATGCCCTATTGCTAGGTGTAGTGCTGAACCCTTAAAAGTAATATTTTATAATTAGCAGAATTTTACAAAACTGGGTTCTTTTAGGTAGTAAGGAAAGGAAAAAAGATTTTATAAATGAAGGAGTAAAGTGATATATTTCTTCAAAGGCAAAAAAGAACGTCATTACAGATCGCAGATAGATATCAGGGAACAAAGCAAAAAAATAGTTGTTCTTTTCACAGTTTAAAAATTGAGGCACACCTAGAACAATGCCTTACGCACAGTGGGTGCTCAATAAATGCTGGTGGCCTGCATGTGGACCCAAATGAATGAAGTGAATTATTCCCAGAAACAAGGAGGCCATCGGTGTAATGGTAAAATCAAGAGGGCAACGTTTCATCCGTCATCTCATTACTCAACAGATTTATATTGGTCACATCGTCCCACTGGGTGCTGCTGATACGGACGGCCGCCTGAGGTCTGGCGATGAATTAATCTGTGTGGATGGGACACCAGTAATCGGAAAATCACACCAGCTCGTGGTCCAGCTCATGCAGCAAGCTGCCAAGCAAGGCCACGTCAATCTCACGGTGCGGCGTAAAGTGGTGTTTGCTGGTATGTTTTTCATTCATTCCTTCTGCGTTCCATCCTTTCTGCGTCTGCCTCCTCAAGCTTCTATTTTAGCAAATGTTTGCAAATGTGATGGAGCTCAGAATTTCCAGATGGTTTGCTTTTTCTCCAGCCCTGCAAAATGACTGTCATTCAAAAGAACTTTAATGTGCAATTTGCTTGTCTTCAGCAAAGGCTTCCAGAAGAGGCCTAGTGGAATATATATTACCTGCCTCCCCTCGCCAACCAGAACTTAGCCAGTGTCCTCATCCGATGGCAGTCCTCAACAGAAGTGGTCGTTAGGCAACGTCTATAAAGTTGTAGCTCCAAATTAAGAGCATAATACTTGAGCCTGCACTGCCACAAATGTCTACCAAAAGTTTAACGTTATTTATTGTACCCTTTGTACTTGTCAGACATATTTGTTTCCTGCCACAAAAAAACCAAAACAAAACTGGAACTGCCCAGTTCTAAGTTGTCTCTGATTCTTTTCCTTATGACAACAAGCTTCAAATTCTAATTCTCAAAACGCTACGTATCCCTTCAGGCGTAGCTCAAAAAGAACTTTAACTTTGCCTCCCTGCAAAATTCCTTCCTCCTTCCACCTGCCTTCAGATTTTAGCATTCTTGGGTCTCACGGTTTACTTCTTTATCAGAATCTGCCATTTGAAGGATGTAACTATGTAAAAATCTGACCTTTCCAGTGGCTTACCAGCTTCCTGAAAGCATGGACCCTAACTGTTCATCTTTGTATGCAGCTCCCCACCCCAAAACCTGAAACCCGTAAGCCAGCCCAGAGCATGGAAGAGCCAGGCTGAGTACTGTGTCAACTGAATCGCTAAAGCAATATGACATGAAATATTAAGAACTCTCTATAGTTAATAGTTAATATTAGTATTAAAAATACCTAGCAGATAAAATTAATTGGTCTTTTTATAAAAAAATGAGTATAACTAACTTTAAGTGGTATATAATTAATTGCAGAATTGATATTAAATTCCATTATGAGAGTCCTACATATGGCAGCCTTGGAAAACAGTGCTAATCAGCCATAGATTATGTCCCTAGAGCTCATTTACAACCTCATAATCCTCCTTTTTTTTTTTTTTAAAGAGAGAGGGACAGTGAGAGAAAGAGAAACAATTTTTATTTAGTTTTTCATGTGGCTTTTGTTGCTCCGACACTTCGTTGCGTACATGGTGTTGGAGTTCAAACTTGCGGACTCTTGAATGCTAGGCGAGCACCACAACCACCAAGCCACCACTCCAGCCCCCTGGTAATCCTTCTTAACGTAGTAGTCTATGCAGCCAGTGGCTGTCAGCTAAAATTGGTTTTTCAGAGTTGAAAAGTATTTATCCCTGGCTCAAATTAAAAGAGTAAGGCATGTTTTCTCTTTCTTTGTTGTAGGCTTATTTTTTAACATTTTTAATATTTTGGATTTTTATCTGTATAAAAGACACATTAAGCCTATGAAGACACATCAAGCCACGTGAAATTCGCTAATCACCAAAGAACAAATATTGTGTGATTTGGCTTTCATTAAGTTTCTACAGTAGAACCATTGCCACTGAATTGGGCACCTAAAAATGTTAAAATGTATGGCATGCATATTTTTCACAATTTAAAAAAAAACCTATGAGGGGCTGAAGTGGTGGTGGCTCAGTGATTACAGCACTTGCCTGGCATGTGCGAGGACACAGGTTCAAACCCTAGCACCACGTACACAACCAGGTGTTGGAGCAACGAAAAACCACATGAAAAACTAAATAAAACTGATTCTTTTTCTCTCTCATAAAAAAAACCGAAAAACTGTGAAAGAAGATAAATATAGCCTCGTCCACAACCTCCAGGAAGCATTTTTATTTTATCTCCATTGGTCCCACCCACTCTGGTGGCTTTGACTTTGTCAGCTGGCAAAGCCGTGCAGTTGTTGTGATGCCTGAGTTTGAAAGGAGGATAATGTCTCTGGTTCTGTGGTTAGAGGAGATACTGACAACTGGAACGAGAAGACAGGCACCTCTCCCAGCTGTAGTCCCCAGTCCCGCACATGGAACCCTTAAAGGTGCAATCCACTTACAGTCTCCTTCCCAGCGAGAAAAGCAAAACCTAGGCAGAAATGTGACTCAGGTAATGACAACCCGATTGTGTGGCTCAGCTGTGTCTGTGAGGCCAAAATTGTAGCCACTGGTGCAGTCCACCTCTGTGTGTGGCATCCACTGCCCTCTGTGTGACAGGGGGCATCACAGAGTGGGCCGGCCTGCTGCCACCTTGAATCTGAGTGCGGATGTTGATAGTCTGCTAAGAGTACAAGATTTGGGATTGCTCTTTGGTGTTTGCATGGGACCAGGTTTCTTAAGAGAGGCAGGTTTCCATCCATGTGTCCAGTTCTGCCGGCCCAGTGCTGTGGTGCCACCTTAACCAGTGGATTTCAGGAGGTGGGGGAGGGTGGAAAGGGTGGCAGGTCACGATTTAGACACGCATCTCTGCTGCAGGCCCCAAAACGGAGAACGAGGTGCCCTCGCCGGCCTCATCCCATCACAGTAGCAACCAGCCTGCCTCGCTGACGGAGGAGAAGCGCACCCCTCAGGGCAGCCAGAACTCTCTGAACACTGTGAGCTCGGGCAGCGGCAGCACCAGCGGCATTGGCAGCGGCGGCGGAGGGGGCAGCGGCGTGGTCAGCACCGTGGTCAGCACCGTGGTGCAGCCCTATGACGTGGAGATCCGGCGCGGGGAGAACGAGGGCTTCGGCTTTGTCATCGTGTCCTCGGTGAGCAGGCCCGAAGCAGGCACGACCTTCGGTGAGTGTTGGCACGGATCTGTCCCGGGGTTTCCCACCGTGCCAGGGTGCGTTCTCCTGCCAGGGAAAGACGGCCAAAATCTCATTAACAGACATGCTTTCCTGCTTTTCGCTCTGGGTGATTAAAGTCTTAATTGGGGATGGAGTTACTTTGGGAGCTTTTTTCCTCCTGAAGTTTGGGGGAAAAAATGTTTTTAACCCTTTCTGCTTTCATTCTAAATGTGTGATAATCACAACTTCAAGGATTCATGAGATTTGCGTAAAAATGGAATAGCAACCTCTCAACAGCATAACGTATCAGAATTTTTTTGCCAGAGGCAGACTTTGGAAATGTCCTGAGTACAGTATTATTAATAGCAATGCCCTCAGAGAGTCTTAACAGGTTTTTAAAAGAAACATAAGGATATAAAATGCCTAGAAAAGAAAGAGGTGTAAGGAGTGAAATGTAGCATGAGATACTCTTCCCACCTCACCTGGATCCTTTCTCGGTCCCTATCTGAACGTTTTAAATTTTTTAAATAAATATTTCCCTGTTTCTTGATTTACGGATCTGGTTAAAATCTTGAGTTCAGAGTCATTTGATTTGGGGTCTCATCCAAATGTTAGGGGTTTCAGCAAAGTATGGAGAAACAGGCATCACCCTGTCCAGATCTTCACTCTGCTGGGAGCATGAGCAGGGACAATAGGAACCAGACGATTCTGTCCTCTGTAGCTGTTTCTCATTAACAGTAGATTCAGATATACAAAATATAATATATGTATATATAATCCAAAATTATCCACTTTCCTGATAAGATGTTAAAAGTACTTTGTCATCTCCCAGGCATGATTGACTGTGAATGGAATGTGGTGGGAGAAGGGGAAGGGCCATGAAGGCTCTGCCTTTTACCCCAAATGACCTGGCCACCTGAAGCCAGTGGCCTTGGTCTCTTGCTGCCTAGGATCAGTAAGGTGCCACATCCCCTTAGCATTCTGATCCAGTAGAACGCATGTCACCTCCATCTAGCCTTGGTAGGTTGCTTCCTGCTAAAGCTGCCTTGCCCTTGAGTTTTACGCCTGGAAGGGGACACTCAGCCAGGTCTGTGCATGTGTGGCTGCAGTAACAGCACCTGTTACTAACTGTGCTTTTGTGAGCTGCACTAATCAAGTTATCATAGCATGTCCTGGATGGATAACCCGACACAAAGCAAGGTTTTTTTTTGCATTTCATTTTGCTTTTTCTTAATGTTTATGCTTATTTTAAAAAGAAAGGAAGAGGAGAGAAGCAACCCTAAGTTTTGTTTTTCAGATCTACAGTTTGACTGTTCCCATGCACCACGTGTGATAACCCTCACCTACTTCAGAATTCGCACGTTAACTTCTAGAAAGAAAAACATAGATTTGTCAGGTGGCAGGCTATATGTTGTACGATGAATATTGAATGTTTTCACAATTTGGTCTTTGATGGTTTTCCTTTGGTTCTTATAATCAACAAATAAACTGTGCCTAATACCTTGCATGAGCATTCTGAGCTATGCAGACCTTTTCCTGTATCTGCTGTTTGATACTTTCGCCATGTGAGTTCTCCTTGGACATGAGCTAAACGTAATCAAGACCTTGAACTTGAATCTCGATTCTTTCCACTACACTTATTTGTTGGATTCCAGTAGACAGCTTGCCTTCTTTAAAAAAAAAAAAAATCTTCAACCTCGGCATTATATCTAATGACACAAACTCGGGCAAATCTGCTGAAATTCAAAGCAATCAAGTGCACCTCCCACCCCATTTTACCCGTCAGGTCTAAATTATGATGGAAGCTCCAACTCAAGTGGTTTCATGGTCTGCTGTGTTAATTTTGCTGCCTTCCAAACGGTGGCTTAATGTCCTCATTGTTCCCAGAAAGAATAATTCTCAAAACAGAGGAATATGAATAAGGAACTTTGACCATGCTGTCTGAAACCCCATGCCAGGCCTCACAGCCAGTTTCCCCCTTGCCCTAGCAGTCAGTAGTGGCATGGAGTCTCCCCAGGTACAGAGCAAACCAGCCTTTTCAAAGCCCTTTTCCCGGTATTTCATATTGTGGATGCACACTAACTGTTGATGAGAACGGTCGGTGGCCTCAGCCTCGGTAAACACTAGATGTTTCTGTTCCTTTGAGGAGACTTCTGTGAGGCAGGAGGATGGTTCTGGAGCTAATGAGCCTGCTGGGTCCTACCCTGAAAGCACATGAGATGGGCCAATTGAGCAGAGGTCCTGTAATGAAGAGTCAGTGTCAGGGTTGGATGCTTTCTTGGCTCGTCTCTCATAATTATACCCTTTTTCTAAAGCTTTTATCATTCTGAATAGAAGGCAGAAAGTGTTGGTCCATTAGTGATTTCAGATTGAATTTTTGGTATAGCAGACTTTTAGACCTCAGCCAGTGATTATTTTTCTAAATGGAGAAAGAAGAAAAACATTGGCAGAAGCTTATACAACAGCTGGCAAAAACGAAGTAAAAAAAATCCATCCCGGCTCTGGGCTTCACATTTGTCGTCCCTCAATAAGCCAATAGCAAGTTATTGTTGGGCTCTTGAGACTCTTTGAAGTTGCCAGACAGCCCGGATTCTGTATTTGTTTTAAGGAGGGAGGCCAGGGTTTCCCCCTCTGTTTGAATCAGGGAAGGGTGGCGGCCATCGCCCCTGGTTCTGGGCAGTGGCCTTGTAGACAGGCACCCCGGTATTGCCAATGTTTTGACCCTCGGCGCAGAGCTATCCTTGAATAACATTTGCTTAATGCTTTAATTAATTAACACTTAACCTTCTCTTTCCCTTTTCAACCCTTTTTCTCCTCCCTTCACTATATTCCCACGTAACTTAAAAAAAAAAAAACAACTTAAAACTCAATATCAAAGCAGGCAATGCATGTGTGGCTATGCCTCACAAAATAGGTCGGATTATTGAGGGGAGCCCTGCTGACCGCTGTGGCAAGCTGAAAGTAGGAGACCGGATCTTGGCAGTAAATGGATGTTCCATCACCAACAAATCCCATTCAGACATTGTGAACCTAATCAAGGAAGCGGGAAACACAGTTACCCTCCGCATCATTCCTGGGGATGGTAAAGTATACCTCTTGTCTCTCTCTCTCTCTCTCTCCCTCTCTCCCTTAGCCTCCCTCTCCCCCTCCCTCCCTCCCTCTCTCTCTCTCTCTCTCTCTGTCTCCTGCGGTCATGTAACTAAACAGTGTGGATTTAGAGGCAGCTGTGCCCACCCTAGCTGAACATACCCATCAAACACACTGAGCCACTGTTATTAAACCAGACCTCACCCTCTCGTCTAATTAATCCTGTTGCCCTGTGACCCCATCTTGCTGCAGATATGAAAATTCCAGGAAGCCTTCAACTTTCCCCAGTTTGTTTGGTTTTGGTATCCTTGTCTTCAGAACCACAGAACAGTTTTAATACGCGTAAAAATATTACCTGATGTTCTACCTAGAAATCATTCATGATTTTTAAAACCCTCACTGGAGATTTAATAGTATATATGGTAGCATCACAAAACCTACCTAATGGGGTTGGGGATTTAGCTCAGTGGCAGAGCGCTTGCCTAGCACGCACAAGGCCCCGAGTTCGATCCTCAGCCCTGAAAAATAAAACCTACCTAATGACAATGCAGAGCCAATCTATGTTTTGCTCAGAAGAAGTGAATGTGTCAAAGTTTTTATTTAATGAGAAAACTCTTAGGGTTGTGCCTGCTTGATATTCCCGTTTTTTCGATGTAGATGTAGATGAAGGAAAAAGAGGTTTACATCTTTTGATAGGTTATATCTGCAGTAAAGTAGGTCTCTTTTTGTGTGCCTATTTGCTTAACTCATTAAATTCAGATCTTCGGTTCTGCCCGTCCCTAGACCCAGGGCATGTGTCAATGTGTACAGTAGGTACTAGGTAGCACCTAGTGGGTGCAGGCCAGGACGCTCCCAGTCATCCCACAGTACACAAAACAGCTCCCCAGTGTTACCCCATAAGACACCAGTGTTCATCGTCCTATTCGTATTTTGTGAACATGGAGTTGATGCACTAATATCACTAAGGATAGATTGCTTTGGGACTTAAATCCTGAATAACTGACTTCATCCCATGCCAACTTAGCCCTTGGGAGGAAAGAAATACTTGTTGCAAAATGTTTAACTGTCTTTTTTTTCATTCTTCCCATATGTGTTATAAAATCCATATTCTAAAAGTCATTGAGTGCTCCTCAAGAGAGAACTATGGTTTAAATAGTTATTATGGGAAAATTTCTATGCCCGTAGATCCATAAAGTAAGAAAATCAAACGTTTTATTTGGAAGTCACTTACTAAATGAATAATGAATACTTCTATATATTAATTACTAGAAAGTGAGCCCTTTGGCTCAGATTTTGATTGATATGGCTGATGCTTTTCAGAAGAAGTAAATGCAAAACCAAACAATAAATATTTGAAAATTGCTCATTCTAAGAACAGAGAACTTTTTCTGTGCCAAAAATAACCCACCAGTTGTAGAGAAAAAAAAATAGCTCCTTGAATGATGGTCTACTTCACCCTCTTTCAGATCATGGTCAGTAATTTACCATCTGGTCTGGAGTCCACTCCACCAATTTACTGCTCTGGAAAGCTATTACAGTTTTCAAAAGTGATCGCAAGATGGTAGAACATAGAAATATAGATTCTAAATGGGAAGGATGGACAAAACCAGAAAAAATGAAGTGAGGATATGAATTCTGACATGTTTATCCACATGCATGGCGAGAATGCAAAAAAATAAATCCAAAAGAACGGACACAGGATGTGACTTTCTGGTTCGGTACTGGTCTGTCTTAATCTGGGAATGAGAATGTCCCAGAAAGGAAGGAAAGAACACATTTCTTGAAGGAAGAGCATAGAAAAGTGGAGTTTGAAATCAGAAATGAAGTTGCAGAAGCAACTTACTACAGCGTACATGCTAGGGGTTGAGTTAGTAAAGTACAGTAACAATAGTTTTGAAAACCTGAACACCAGAAAATATAATGCAAGGTAGATTATCCACTAACAATTGGGATTAAAAAGGAATTCTTAAAACTTTAATATATAGATATACAATTCAGGCAGATATCATGTGCTGCTTTGCTGAAGGTAGTACACATGCAATTGGTACAATATAGTGAAGGATGGATATTTTGAAAGATGCCCATGTTCTGCTGAGGATGTGGTCTCACCCAAAAAGCTTCAGCAAATTGTTGCCATGATAATGAAACTTTGGTTGGGTCAGGGATAACTGTTCTTGGGAACCCTAGGAGGCTTTCAGGAAGATCCACCCTGGTTTGGGCAATGCTGGGAACCCCTCAAAATCCCTTTAACTTGTGCTGAGTCTGTGTTCTTGTCGTCAGATGCCCATTCTCTCTCCAGTTTCCCTCATCTCAGTCTTTAGTTTCCCTCACTCTGCTTTCCCCATTTCTCTCACTCCTGCAAAACTCTACGGAGTGACTCCCTTGTGTTTGGCATCGCTGCCTTCCCGGGTTGTGGACAGGCTCTGATCAGGGGAGTCTTTACTTCTCTGCCTTTTATGTATTTGGGGTCAGGGTGGGAGGCCGGGTCACCTTTTCTCCCGTGCGGTGTGGGCCAGCGTAGTCAAGGTACAATGGCAGCACAGAAAGTTCTAGAACTCCACTCGCACTGCACAGAAATGCCCAGGTCATCTTATTCTGAGTGGGCATGCGAGCAATCAGGGTGGAAGCTGAGCCAGGCTAATGTGGAATCAAGCTCAGGATAACAAAAGTATCCAAGAGCTTAAAATATATTATTTAAATTGCGGTCTTGAATATCCACTTGGGTTCCCCCTGATCAGAGTGTTTGCTTTTAGGGGAGACAGAGCTTGCTACACAGGCTGCTCTTTCCCTGGCAAAGGCACAGTAAAGAGTCTCCCCAAGCTTTTCACATATTTGGAGGATTCAAAGTTTCTACTGTTGCCTTCAGTGCTTATTAACATGTTTACACATTGAAATATTTATGAAAGAAATGATTATTTTTTTGTTGATTTTCTTGAGGATTCCAGAAGGGAGGCTACGAATACTATCACGGGAACAAGATTTGAATTGTAGTTGCTTGTCACAGGGATGGGTTGAAACCCAGCGTAGCCACTCATGTCAGAAGAGTGAGGTTTCTAAATTACAGGGCTGGCAAGCTGGAATTTGCCCTTCTTGATGCCTGATTGCTATGGAAAGCGTGCTAATATCCCTCTTCAGTCCTCTAAGAGACCTAAAGTAGGTGTCAGCACTGTTTAACAAAGAATGTGTGAGGCACTTTCTGAAATTACCCATACAAATACCCAAACAGTTCATGTGCCTTGGAGTTTTAAAAGTCAAATACATTGATAAGCCTTTACAATATTGCTGCTGGGAGGGTAGGGAGACTTAGACTCTCTTTTTCAGACCCTCCTTTTCTGTTTTTTCCTATTATACAGGGCAAATTTTGCTTTGGGGATAGAGCTATAAATTTTTGATAATGGATTTCATCTCTGTATTTAAAAAGTTAGAGAGCATTTCAGCAGATAGAATTTTGGTTTAATTCCAAATGAAGACTTAAAAGTTTCTGAAAACAAGTATAACTTTATTGATATTATAAAAGCATACTGGAAATTCAGGGCATGCTAAAAGTTATTTTGGCTCTCCGAAAGTGACCCATGACATCCAGTAGTCTAAGCAGGGTATCCCATATTTTAATCTATGGTACTACTTAGCGAAGTTGGTGGTGTTTATGCAGTAAAATACAAACAGTGTTGAATGAAAGGGTATCAGTTAAGTATGAGTTCCTTGGTTCAAATTCCCATGTAAACAGTTAAGACTAAAAGTGGACTGTCCGGCAAGCCTGAGTTTGATTCCCAGTACCTCTCCTTGCTTCCTGGGTGACCTTGGGTGTGTGACCTACCTCTTCTATATACCTCAGTGTCTCCATCTATAAATTAGGGCAATAATTGTACTTCATTAAGTGGTAAGAATCAAATGAAGTAGCACACGTGGTAACAGACCTAGACCGGTGCTTTCCTGGCTCACTGCTAATGGTCTTGTAAACGATGGTTGTTCATAGATTAAAACAACAACAAAATAAGGGAAATTCAGCAAGCTGAAATAGACATTTGCATTAATTAAACATTAATTTTTAAAAGTGCCCAAAGTCAAGCTGCACGTAAATATAATTGGGAAAAGTAGGACATGAAGGATAAGAGGGAAATTAATAAAAGCATTCTGTTTATATGTATAGAGTGATTATCTGTTAACATTTCATCAAATCATGAAAATAGCAGAAATATAAAAGTCATTTGAAAAAAGGATTTGATCTTCTTGGAATATTCCAGCTACCAAGAATACAAAATAGCTCTAACGGGGAATCTCTTCACGATTCTGTAATTCTGATCGCTTTACTTACAAGGAAACATTCTTTTTGGTGCCCTGGTTATGATTTCCCCATGGCCCAAATGGTCTTATGCTTTTCCAGGGAATCTCTATACTGAATTACAGTAGCGGCATGCAGTGAGCTGAAGGGCCAGTGCGTGTGTGTATGGGGTTCCCCAAGGCACACGGACAGGCTCTGCAGTCTGTTTGTCCTGTGTGTGGCCACAGTGGGTGTTCTGTGTGACCTGTCACTCAGATTCATCACCTTGGTTCTGCCAGTTAACCGCCCTTGAACAGGAGTGATACGAAGCTGCTAATGTCCTTCCAAATGTTCTAAAAACTCATTTGTTATAGTCATCATGAAACACACCAATAATACTTTTAATAATTTTTTTTAATATTTATGTGTCTGGTACTGTCCCTAACACCTTCTCCTAGATAATAATTGTACCACATTTCTTAGATACTTCTATTATTCCCCTGCGCAGATAAGGAAACTGAGGCACTGAAAAATCAAAGTAACTTTGCTCAAGTCCTGACCAGTAAACTGCAGAACCTAGGATGTGAAGCAAGATAAGCTGACTCCAGAATCTGACCTTGTAGTGCCTGGCTAACCTGTCTCCCAAAAAGCTTGAGGCGCACCCCTGCCCCAACCTGAAGGGTCTCAAGGGACATTGGCCCAGTAAATGCTCTCAGGAGTCCACAGGAACAATGAACCAGAAAATTATATGCAAAGTTCCCATTGCTTTCACCCTTAGTTCCCAAACTTAGTTGACCATAAATTCTGTTCCCTCAGAATCTGTAGAACACATTTGGTTAAAAAAAAAAAAAGAAAGAAAGAAAGATTGAGGGAAACATTGTCCTAAAACATGAATAAGATTATTAAAACAATGCTCTTGATCTAGTTCCATTATGTTATTAATTTTGAGCCTTGGCTATACAATGATGGTCTTTTATGGCCAGTATGTAAACTGTTAAAATACTATATGATTTTCTCTTATTGAAGTGAATTTAAAAATCTTAAGTAAGTTCCCGCAGTAATGAGTTATGGTAGCAGCAAGAACCATAGCTGCAGGAAACGTGTTGAGTGCCGACTGCATGTCCACACGTCTCCCATCCTTTCATCCCCAGAAGGGAATGTCATCTCTCCTATCAGGTGAGAAGAATGAGACACGCAGCTAATGAATAGAGAGAAGGGGACTTGAATTCAGGTCTGAGTCTCAAACATGCACTTTTAACCACTGTGTGTAATGAAAGCAAAAATAACAGGAAGCCAGACCCAAACTGAGCAATGCTCTCAGGAAATTTAAAATGGAAGAGAGACCACCAGCTGTTGGAATATATAGGAGGTTCCATATCCCAGACTGTAGTAAAGAGAGAGAGATTCCAGGCTTCTCAGTTTGAAATACTTAAAATATTTTCCCATACAAAACTCATTATGCCTGATGGGTAGATACATGTATTCAGCAAACACTGAAATACTCTGAATCAGTGAGCTCAAGGAATCTTCTAGACCTCACGGTTTGCTATGAATTAAATGGGCACTTCCAGGCTAATCTTAGAACCTCTAACAACCACGGTTAGCATTTTCTTTCTTTCTTTTCTTTTTTTAAAGAGAGGACAGTGAGAGAGAGCGAGAGAATCAATTTTTATTGAGTTTTTCACGTGGCTTTCATTGCTCTGACACTTAGTTGTGTACGTGGTGCTGGGGTTTGAACCCGTGTACTTGCGCATGCCGGGCAGGCACTGTAACCGCTGAGCCACTGCTCCAGCCCCAGCATTTTCTTGTTTAGAAAATGAAAGCCAAGTTCTTGAGAGTTAGTTTAAGAATAAATATTAAAAGTACGGCTTGCTGCTAGTTGGTTGCTACCTGCCTTGATCTTAATGGAGAAATAATTAGTAAAAGAGCATTAGTATGTGAATGATTAAATTTTAGTACATTCATGTGGGTGTGTGATCTATAGTTATGCATGAATATTTTTCAGATTCTGCGCCTCCAAACTGCTAGATTCATGAAGTTGCTTATGAATGTGATTAGTAGAGAAGAAAGTCAGTTGGCAGAGGAATATAATCCTATCCATTACATTAAGGTGGCTTCATAATCATATTTACAAACTCTGGTTCTTCTAATGTAGGTTTTAGAATTAATCATTCATGAGCAGTATTAGATTGAGATCTGTCAAGAGTTCCATATTTTCCGCTGTGCTTCGTTAACAGCAATGTAAAAGAAAGTCCACATTATTGTGTGTTTAATAATATGTTAGTGCACTTCTGAATTTAATATTCACATGAGGAAATCGGGCAGATTCACTGAATGCTACTGATGAGTTGCAGGAAATGTTAGCAGAGACATTTGTTAGCAGCCTGTAACATCCTGTGACATAATCCAGGGTGGTACAGTGTTGTGATGGATTGCCACCTCTCAGTGGTGGGGAGGAGTCAGACACACCTACGATGGCTGTAATTTTAGAGCAGGTTTTTTTCCTTGGCAAACTCTTCATCTCGTCTGTGGGAACGTCTGGCTAGGAGGAGGTTCCTAGAGGGGGGCATTGACCTACATCTGACAAGATCTTGGCGTGGTTCATTAAATTTCTGAGTGTGTAGAAATCTAAGTCAAACTGGGGACAGGGAAGTCAGATTTGTCATTTAGGTCCAGGGCTTCTGCTTATCTCCCAATGGATGATGTCTTCTCTCAGGCCTTCATTTGCTTTTGCTCTGTCCTGCAGAGTCCTCAAATGCCACCTTGCTGACCAATGCAGAGAAGATCGCCACCATCACCACCACACACACCCCTTCTCAGCAAGGGACCCAGGAGCCAAGGTCAGATATGGCTGTCGTTTCTTTAGTGAGTTTAAAGGGGGAAATGTGCCTCCTGGCATGTTAACATAGATCTTCGATTCTTTGTCGGCTTCTCCTTGGGTTGCTATTATATTTATTTCTCTCACTTTGGCAGGAACACCGCCAAACCAAAGTCAGACTCTCAGTTTGAGTTCAAAGCTCCCCAGGCTGCACAGGTGAGGGCTGTTTCTCCTGTCTTTCCGTACTTTGCTCATTTCCTTCCAACCTTCTGAAGCTATTTTTACAAAATGCTTTTTGAAGGGTATCCTTAATTTAAAGTAAATAGCCTTTTGTGCAGTGATTTACCAAATACGTGCTCACATTTGCTTGTCTAGGAAGTAACATTTTACTTTACTACCTTTGAAAAAAATTCCTAGCGGGGGGAAAACAAAACAATGAAAAGCTGTCACAAGGATCAGTGGTCAAAGAAAAAGCAAAGTAGCTAATATCTATCTCATCATAGTTTTTAAAAACATATTTCTGCAAGAAAATATCTTTCTCATGAAGATGTTTTAGGGCTTGTAGATTTCCGGTGAGATCCAAGATGCCTGTCTCTCAAGATAGTAGCAAGTGAAACCAACGTGGGAAACACTGGGCGTTGCAAAGTTAAATAGGTTTCTTTTTTACTGGCCTCTCTCGAGCCTTCCGCAGTCCGTTTATGATTAGGCCAAACAGGATGGGAGCCACTTCCCAGACAGTGGAGGTTGGTGTTGGTGAACTACTGGTAGATACTGCTGCCATTTCATCAGGTCATGGTCAAGGGTGCTAAGCACCCAGCAGTGAACAGTTGGCCTAATGGGATGAAGACTCTTCCTGCCCCAAATGCGAATGGGTATAGGAATGATCATAAATATTTTGGATTCTGGATTTCTAGCTTCTGATGTTGATGAAGATTAATGAAGATGAGTAATAAACACCTAAGACTCACCAAGAGGGGATTAGAGACTGCCTTTTGGGCAAATCAGTTTGATATAGAATGTTTGGAAAAGACAGAATGTAAGTTCTACGTGCTTGACTGCATTTCATTTCTTTAAATAGGAGCAAGATTTTTATACTGTGGAACTGGAAAGAGGAGCCAAGGGATTTGGCTTTAGTCTTCGAGGGGGTCGAGAGTATAACATGGACCTCTATGTTCTGCGCTTAGCAGAGGATGGTCCTGCAGAAAGATGTGGAAAGATGCGGGTAAGTAGGGAACAGAGGCTGGAGTGGTTGTCAGTAACCATCTGCAGCCACTTCTTGACCGCGTGGTTAGAAGATTCACGTTGATCAGAATTACATTCGATTTTTAGGACCCTTTAAATGCACAGCCTCCCTCGCTGTGTATTTCTCCCTAAAGCACAGTTAGTTGCAGCTGCTAAGGTTAGGTGAATCTTTGGGGTTGAGTTTCAGATCAAAAGCACTTACAGATGTATTAAAGTTGATATGAACGCCATCGCCATCGTATTTGTGCTTAATCATGTGACGCAGGCACATTACGCTACAAGAATTCCTAGACATTGTAGGATGCTTAGAGAGCAGGAAAGCCATGCATCCCTGTGGACATTGGGTGGTGAACTCCAGTCATTGTCTAGGTCGTCACCAGCTGTCCTGCCCTCGCCTGAGAGATACAGAATCAACTCTTCACCTCAGCAAAGGGCCAGTGACTCTGTGGCATTGATGTTCAGGGTTGCTCTGCAGTAATCAAAGACGCAGATTGCAAATACACAATTACCAAAGGTTCACTCTGCTCTGTTTAGCCAATCGCTGTTACCATGGGTGATTGTGTCACTCTCCTGGGCAGATTAAATGATTAAGAAAAGATAAATGATCTTCGGGTAGATAAGTCACAAGATTGAGGCGTACACATGAGGAACCGTTTCTTAACTGAGAAAGCAGAGCCTGAGTGTAGTTTCAGAATATAAACAATGAAAAATGACTCATACATGTAAAAATACAATACCTAAAATCAAACAGTGCACCAGCTTCTTGCATATCCTTCCTTTTTGTGTGTACATGAAGAGTTTGGGTATACAGAAGGGAAGATGCACCATGGCATGTATATTCCTTTTGTTTGAATTTCAAGCACACAGGGTATGATTTCCCTTGTTTTAATATTTTTTTAAAAAGAAAGAAGGACAGTGAGAGAGAGAGAGAGACACAGAGAATCAATCTTTATTGAGTTTTTCAGGTGGCTTTCGTTGCTCTTACACTTAGTTGTGAACGTGGATGCTGGGGTTTAAACCCGTGTACTTGGTCATGCCAGGCAAGTACCGTATGGGCCAAGCCACCGCTCCAGCCCCTTTAATGATTTTTTAAATTTCCTGATTGAATGAGCTATAACTGTCGTGATATTTTATATAATGGCATATCTCATCCAAGGTGACCCTTGCAGCTTGATGGGTATAGTATGGTCTTCATCTGCTTCCAAGGAAGTGGACTGAAGGAAGTTGGAAGCAATATCACTTGGCTAACTGGAGTTAAGATTCTAACTCATGGCTGCAGACTCCAAAGCCAGTATGCTTTCTTTTCTTTCTGCACATGAGCAGCAGTGTGGCCGGTTTTGTTCGCTCCTTTTGTGGCTTGCCTAGAGCAGTGGCTGATGGAGCATGTGCTTGCAGGTCACTGGTGCCTGGGGGCGGGGTTTACAGCTCTGCTCGATGACATCATTTCCAGGACTCAGTGCCAGTTGGCTGTCACTGGAGCCCTCCCTTGTCTTTTTATCATGGGACTCCGCAGGGCAGTGTGTTACTCAGCTCTCTGCTCCTGGACAACACACCTGAGAAAATGAACTTAAAAGGAGCAAAAGTCTACTTAGGGCCACAGTTTCTGAGGTTTCCGCCCGCAGTCAGTTGTCCTCATCACTTTTGGGTCCGTGGCAAGGCACAGTGTTATAGAGGGGAGCGCGTGGGGGGAGCGCGTGCTGGGGAGCAAAGCTGCTCACCGCAAGGCAGCCAGGAGGCAAACAAAAAAGAGGAAGGGGCCAGGACCCAGCACCCCTTCAAGGACACCTGGATAACCTCACTTCCTTCCTGCGGGCCCCACCTCCGAAAGCCCCACCACGTACCACCCCCAGGAGTGCCAGGAGCTGCTCACCAAGCTTGAACGCATACATGGGCCTCTGGGGACACTTTCGACCCTAGTAGGCATCTCAGCATGCACCAGAGGAGCAAGTGAAAGAACAGATGATGGCAAATAGGGGAGAAGCCCAACATTGACCTGCCACCTGATCTTTGAACAGCCATGTTCTGATGGTTGGAAGCGAATCATTAGTTCCCCCAGAGGAACGGAGATGAGAGATGGGACTACAGGAGGCAGGGGTCTTTGGGATCCATACTGGAAGCAATCTGCCACATCCCCTTTCCCTCAGCAACCCACACTGCTGGGCCCTTTTTCCTTTAGCTCTTAACATGAGTTAGCATGCATAGATCTTTATTATTTTTTTATCTTGCCTCTTTAGTCTGATCTCCCCCATGGTTGGATTTCTGTTTGTAGTTTTCACCGCTGCATCCTGCTAAGCTTTCTGCTCAGTGAAGATTGTGTGATTCTTTCAATGAAAGACTTTAAACCGAAAAGATGCAAACTTTAGGTAGCCAATGAAAACTCTTTGTGACTCTCTCACTTTGTTCTCTCCTCCCATGGCAGATTGGTGATGAAATTCTAGAGATCAATGGTGAGACCACCAAAAACATGAAGCACTCTCGGGCCATTGAACTGATTAAGAATGGTGGCCGCAGAGTTCGCCTGTTTCTGAGGCGGGGAGACGGCTCGGTCCCAGAATATGGTGGGTCAAACTATGAAAACATTCCTTCCTTCCCTGGCATGACTCCATGAATCTGTCTCCAGAACAGCAGCAGGAAAGTCCTGTGTTTTCCCTGTTCACCAGTGTCTTACCAGCCTCTCGCACCATGTGATTATTTGCCTCGCTTGTTCTGAAATCTCTCCACATTTCATCCTTTTGCTTGCTTCTGTGGACTGGGGCATGGCCTAAGACAAGATCTTTAGAGCCCCCTTTCTGATAATCAGAGAGAACATTTTGTCTAGTCCGACCAAGAGCAAAGGAATGTTTGTTTGAACTGTGCCAAACTGTTTCTCAGATTCACTTGTTAGCACAAAATGACTCTATACTCCTTTTAAGAAGCAGGAAAGCAGGTTTCCTGAGTGATATATTGAGGCACAATATATATTTTTTTCTTTTTTGGTTACTCGATGTCTTTATTTAAGAGGCGTGGAATTTTAAGGTGATTTGGGGGCTTTGCTCACCTCCTATATGCTCTGCATACAAAATTGCTCCATCCTGCCACTGATCTCTTACCCCAGATCAGACCACCCGAGCCCACTCCTGACAAACAAACAAAAACTGTTGATAATCAGCCATATGTTTTTAAGTGATGAAGGATGAAACAGATTCCCAGTGCTCATCATGAGGGAAACATGTTACTATACCTTTCCTATGAGGAAAGCCAGGTTATATGTAGAGTTCCTTTGTCATATCTTTAGACATGATTTGAGTAGACAGCAATGGTCTTTACATAGCTTAGTGTTCTGATGGCAAAATATTGTATATTGTAATAATTATGTCCTATTTATTTGAGATTCTTGTTTAAAATTAAAAAAACAAAAAAAGCTATGCCCTAGATGTAGGGCTTTTTTTTCCCAACCAAAGGTCTACAGAAGTTTCTATAGAAACTGTAATTGAATGATCCCGGTATACATTGGTCCCCTTTATTAGGGATTTATCTGTTATCACCCTCTTTTCCGAAAGACATTCTGCACAATTCCCATTGCATTTTGGACTTGATGAGATCCTTAATTCAGATGTAGCTCAAGGAGGAGGACAGCTCCTTTGCAGGTCAGCCTTCCGGGGTGTTGGACATTGGTACAGGTGCAAATATGAGGGGTCCAAGGTACAGGGGGTGGGTAGGTTTCAGGCAAGGCCCCTTTAGGCTCCACCAACCACAGGGGAAGGTTAATGACGACATTAAGATGCCCTGGCTGCACACGTACTAAACTCTGTTAGGTGTACTGATGCCACTGAAGCTGTGTAACATTGTCTCCCTTTTCTGTCTTCCCTATGCTTCTGTCGGATGTGATATTCATTTGAGAGTCATCGTCAGTAACCTGTGTACCTTCTCCAAACCTATGTCTGTTGCACTGAGGATGAAAATCCAAAATCCAACACTAACAAATGTTCTTTGGGTTAAAAATAAAGATCATTTAAATACATGGTTTTCCAAAAAGGGTTGAACATGCCAGGGTTGTGCTGCTGTAATGTTTCCATGCGTCATTTGGACTAAATCCCTCTAATTCTATTGATTAGAGTCACAAATGGGTTATAATATGTTAAGTTCCAATATTTTTCTGACTTGATTGGAACCTGCTTCTCTGTGAGGCTATTTTTGTAATGAGTTTTTGTACTTAATTTAACTGCCGCGGTCTTGGGGGGACGGGGAGGGACTTTGTTCTTTTGTTGTTTATTGTTAATGCTCTCCTATGCCAGCCTGTCATTGTTCGGTTGTTTGAAAAAACACAAAACAAAACAAAAAACAAAAAGATGCATTCATTGTCTGGGTTCTCAAATCATCTACGGCTGTCTAAAGACGTACGTCATGTTCCAATTGCGGTCTCTGCAGCCTTATTTGAGTGTTGCCTTAGACTGTCTGACTGGACAAATAAACTCTCTTTGCCCTATGTTAACAAATGCAGATTTTTTTTCTTTCCTTCTTGTTATAGGGAATCTAAATGTTCAACTTTTTCTCTTTCTCTCTTTCTCTTTCTCTCTGACTGTTCTTGGTGCTGGGCCCTCCCTTCTACAGCGATGATACCTCCTAATATCGCTGCATGTATGAGAAATGAAAAGCTCGGGGAGGCTTGCTTCTACCTTATGGGCCATAATCAAACTACGGTTTGTAGCTCAATCAATACTAGGTGTTTCTGTGCTGTGGCCTAATTTCCTCATTGCTTCTGCTTAGCTCTATTTTGATATGTTTGGCAATTCATTCTGAGCACCCTGCGTTCTATGAATTGTAAGTACACCGCTGACCCCATTGAAGTGTTGCTCTCCCTTGTCTTAAAAGTACGCATTAAGATTCCAGGGTTAGACTTAGAGTAGTGATATGAGTACCTTCCCTTGCCCAAATGTCACATGACTTTTGTCTTCATTCTGGTAGCCCACCCAACATTTAGAATGAACCTGAAACCAGAGCTCTGACACAGGTACATAGGGCTTTGCCAGACAAGAAGAGATTCCCTGATTCTTCAGGTATCTCTGGCATACTCCAGCCCATGGGCCAGATTCTGGCCACAGCCTGTTATTGTGATTAAAGTTTTATTGGCACATAGCCACACCCACTTCTGTTTTGTGTTTCCTATGTTTTTGCACCACAGTGGCTGATTTGGAGAGTTAGTTGCCACAGAGACTGTGGGCCAAAATATTTACTATCTGGCCCTTTAGAAAAACTGATCCCTGCTCTAGGTTATAACCTGCTTTTGCTAAATGCCATGCTGGGTTTTGGGAGACCTTTCATGAAACATAGTGATTGTTTAATGTTGACTTGTCTGCCTCATGAAAGATCTTTCAGGAGCTGCAGTGATTCCTTCCTCACACCGGTCTGCCCTCCACACTGCATCACATTTCAGGCACCTGGCATTTGTTGCAACAACATCCCTGAGCTGTCATAAATTCACAATGCTGCCTGAAACATTTGCAGTGTCATTGAAAATAGTTTAATGATAAATAAGTCTTAGGCTGCCCAGCTTTCAAACCTGTAGATATCTTGGTGGAATAAGCAGCAGTCCATAATGGCTTCATTATGCCATATTCATGCATGCACATAATTTGATTAATCTCCTTCCCCAGTTGTGTATAATTATAACGCACTATATAAAAAAAAAGCAGTCCAGTGGCTCCCTAGTCCCTATATATTGTTATGACTGCTTCATGTATCATACATACAAAGTGCCTTTAAACTTTAAGGATTTTATAGGCCTGCCTCATTTCAAATGTGTAATTAACAACTTCTTTCGCCCTCCCTTTTATCAGAAAACTCTTATTTTAAAAGAAGTTCCTTATTGTGGAAATTACACAAAAGTAGACCAAATAGTTTAAGAGCACACGCAAAAGTATAGTTCAGTGGATCCTCAGGTGCAGGGCACATTTGCCAGGCAACAGCTGGTCATTGGGCTGCCCCACAACTTCCTTTGCCCAACACCCTGATTCTTTTCTAAAGAAGTATGCTTTGCCTATGCCAACAGGATGTAAATCCTGAGGGTACAGTGCGGTGGGTTTTTCACCTCTGCCTGCACCACTGGGATAATCCACCGACTATTTCTCTTCCGCAGATAGCTTCCCTTATGCCCTAGATTATTTTTAAGCAAATAAAAGCAAGCACTTTTTAAAGGAAAGAGTGCTTTCTATCTTGAGGACAGAGGAGGTTGGGAAGGGGGAAGGGCTGGTGGATGGGGAGGAAAAGGGAGGATAGGTAAAGTGGGGCAGTTTTGGTATCTGTAGACCGACTATTTGGGGTGTGCCTTTAAAAGCTAAAAGCATCCCGGATTTTATAAATTCCTCCATGATCCATGTCTTGAGCTGAAAACCACAGGTGCTAGTTCGTAGCTCTTACCTAGTTGCAGTTATAGTTAACCCAGATTGAGGTGGCTTTGACCCTGACCGCTTTAACAGTTGTTTGTTTGTTGTGACTAATGAGCAAGCATGGGAGGGAGAGGGGACTGGGTCCAGGGTCCTCCCTAACTGTGCCTCTCCTCCGTTCCTCGCAGACCCCAGCAGCGACCGGAACGGCCCCTCCACCGGTGCACAAGGCTTTCCGGAAGTGAGGGCCGGGCCGGCCGGCCGCCAGCACCCCTCCTTGGAGTCCAGTTACCCCCCCGACGTTCACAAATCATCACCACATGGGGAAAGGCGGGCACACGGGAAAGACGCGAAGGGCAGCGGAGAGTACAGCCGACCACCCAATGCACACCACACCTGGAACGGAACTTCTCGCAGGCCCGACGGCGCGGCCTGCCGGGCGCAGGACCGGCCCGAGGGCCGCAGAGACGCGCAGGCCGAGCGCACGGCCGCCGGGCCGCGGAGGAGGTCGCCGGAGAAGCGCCGCGAGGGCACGCGCAGCGCCGACAACACCCTGGAGCGCAGGGAGAAGCACGAGCGGCGCAGAGAGCGCTCGCCCACCCGCAGGAGGGACGGCTCGCCCGGCCGCCGCCGCCGCTCCCTCGAGAGACTCCTGGACCCCAGGAGGTCCCCGGAGCGGCGGAGAGCGGCGTCGCCCGAGCGCAGGGCCAAGTCCACCGACCGCAGGCGGGCCCGGTCCCCCGAGCGCAGGCGCGAGCGCTCGCTGGACAAAAGGAGCAGGGAGGACCGGGGCGGCCACCGCGAGCGGGAAGAGGCGAGCCTGAAGCCAGAAGCCGGCAGAAGTCCCAGAAATCCCCCGGAGCAGAGGCGGCGACCGTACAAAGAATGTAGCACTGACCTCAGTATCTGAGACCCAAGCGCGTTCCAACCTTTACCATGTCAAAGGTTCTAAGAGGAAGGTCACCAGCCTGAGATCATTTAGTTTCTCACCGGTGAAGCATCGGTGACATCCGACGACCCTACGAAGAGCTACAAACATTTTATGCATTTGAAATCTTATAAGAAAATATATATATATGAGAAGTGTTGTGCCTGATGTATAAATATTACAGAAAGTATTTTTAAATTCATACTTTTTTGAAAATTATTTGCCAAATACTGGCCCAAAGGGATATAAATTTTGTTTCTACGTGAAGTGTAGATTCGTCAAGAATTGTTCCCCTATTTTTGGGCAATCTTTTTCTCTCTGGTTAAATGGGGGTGTTGGTCATTTTTCTCTTAAGGGAAATTATTAAGTTTCATTAATGATAGAGACTGTTATATAGTGATTAGTGCTGTACTGTAGACAGGAGTTTTTCTTAAGAGCAAAGAGCAAAAAGGCAAACTTCTATTTGTAAAAACTGCGGACCTTTTGGGATGGATGAGGACCGCCAATGATCCTAAAATTAAGCAAACTCTATGACAAGACTACTATTGCAAATGAAGGATATTTATAGCTAAACTGCGGCAGCACAAATTTTATGTCCTTGAGTTATGATAGATTCAAGACAGTTTGTACTCTCCCTGGTCCAGGAAGGCACAGACAAGAAGGTTGGCCACCATTACCCAAATACAGCCCAAGCGCAGACTGTCAGTTTCATTAACATCGCCCCCTTGGAAGAAGATCCCACTTAAGGCAGTGCCACAGCAGCCACGCTCAACTACTAGAAGGAACAGATAGAAAACATCTGTACTGTCTGGTCTGTGGTCTGATTTGAAGTTGAATAGCAGATGGAATGCAGGACAGTGTGCCCGGTATGAGGGAGACCTAAATATTCCTGATAGGAAAAGCATGCCCCTTTTTCTGCATAAGCCTTTGATTCTCCTTTGCCAAATTGGGGAGGAAGGAATGAAGTTTGGTGGATGAAATTCTCTTTTGATGTCTAAAGAAATGACAGTTGAGGCTGCTCGTTCCTTGAAATGCCAACTGTACTTTGAAACCATGAAATTTTTAAGTAGGTTGAAGGGGAAACCAGGAAGCAATCCCAGAAGTTCTGGATTTGTTTGGGAAGACTGCCCTCATGACCCTGTCCTTTAGTGTTTGGACAGCAGAATAAAAAAAAAAGATTTTTCTTTTTACAAAGACCCATTCTTCTTGAACCCACAGGTGGTGTGGTTGGGTTGGCTGTAGCCCCGAGATGTGGTTTAAATGGATTACTGCCTAGCTGAGCCAAAACGTTTGCTTGTACCTGTTGGACCACTACAGCAAACTGCTGCTTACAGTGCATCATGTATTTCTGTAGTACTGTTTTGCATTTCTGTACAAACACAAAACTTGGCAAGTCAATCACTGTTGTTCCCATGGTACTGTATTGAAAAAAGAAAAAAAAGAGAAAACCAGCCAATCGTGTGTACAGTTAAAAATTGTAATTAATAGAGCCTGTTGAAAAAAAAATGTTGCCTTTTCTTGTATAAAAGAGAATTTATGACAAAAAATTTAGCTGTGAGGAATGTGATATGTGTCTATATTTCTGAAGATGAACAAATTGATTCATGGGGATATATTTTAATGTTAACTAAATCAGGTATTAAAGTTGTTTTAAAATGGGGGACTATATAAGTATTTCTTAAAGCTTTAGTTGGTTTGGGATATCATCACTTCCTCCATGGTGAGCCTGCTTGTGGGTTATTAAGCTCTTGTTTGCATTCTCTGTTCTCCACTCATTTCTTACAGTGTGCTATGGACTTAATGCTCTTTCTGTATTGATGAAAAGCAGTATGTGGGCCAATCTTTTTATAAAACACTATGCATATATAAATATTACATTGTTCATAGCTTTATTTGACTTATGGGTTTATGCATAACATTAGAATGAAGAACTATAGTAGAGAGGACATGTATAAAATAAGTTCCTTTCCTGGAACAGAAACAATGTACATTCTGTAGCTTAACAAGAGGAAATTTATGTCTGGATCTATTTTTATTATCCGAGTTTTCCATGTAAAGCTTACATTGAGCTGTAGGAGGAAGACTGAGGAAGAGTACAACAACTGCATAATTATGGTTCTTCCCATCAATTTCCTCAGAGCCAAATTGGAGATTTTATTCCTAAGGCTGCAGCGCTGGGATTTTTCTCACTAGTTCTAGCACAGTCTGAGATGTTAAATGACTGACATGGTCCAGGGTTTTAAACAATTGAAATCAAGGTGCATTTTTGGAGTACATCCTGAAGTTAAAATCTTGATTGTCTGTCTTGTTGTAAGAGATATTTGGTGTTTTAAAATCTGTGCTACCGCCCTAGCTTCTCTCAGATCATGAGGACTTTTGGTGTGGTGATTTCACCTTAGTTTCACACATCAGATTTGAAAATATTGTACTGTACAGGACTGTGCATTAATCAGAAAGATCTAGTTTTCTCTGAACTACTGTAACTTTAAATTGGAAACTGATTCTTGTGAGCCTACTTTCCCTACCCCCCCCCTTCATGTCAATGTGTTGATGAGAGATGATGGATGAGAATTTTGTATGAATTAAGCATTTAGGAATTCCCCTGCCTCTACTACACAGTCAATGCCTGAAAGAATGTTGGGGAGCAGAGTCAACACCCTACTTGTATTTTTTAAGTTTCTTTTGTGAAAGATTTTTTAATGCATTTTTACTGTAAAAATACATGGAAATGTATGCATTCCATAACCACTATTGTTTCTGGATTCGTATCTTCCTTGTCTCCTTGTTGTTTCAAATGTATCAGGGTCAGGTCATCAATGGAAGGCGCTAGATTCCAGCTCTCTGAGATACTGTTCTGTTGAAGAAGAGTTATGCCTTTGAGGTAGAAAATTTCTGTCTGTGGACCAGCTGCCTCGTCATGCCTGGGGATTTGTTAGAAAAGTAGAATCTCTGACCCTACTCTAGCCCCACAGTGTGCAGGAAGCCAGATCCTCAGCTAACGAAAAATTGAGCAGCAAGCGTAGCATAGAAACTTGGATGTAAGCAAATTGTGCCAAGCCAAGAGTTTCATCACTTCCTGTGTGGTTCTCGGGTGGGCTCCTTAGCTGCTTTTAGCATCCTTTCCTCCACGTTAGACTGGCAAACCTCAGGGAGTTGGCAAGAATAAGTGCCAAGCGTTCAGCACGCCGCTGGCAGGCAGATTCTCTAAACACTATCGACTGTACTGAGAGTTTTCTGCGCAACAACGAGTATCCTACCCTTTTCTTTGTCCTGGCTTTCCAATCAAAATGAAGAAATACACCTTATTTATTAAAATGAGGAAGAAAACATTTTAATAATAAAATGAACAAAAATGAACAGATAGCACCTTGCGCGACCTAGGAGGTATAATGAGGCTTGCGTTGTTTTGAAATACCAGACCAGAACCCCATGCTCTGGAAGACAAAATAGTCTGAGCGGGTGATTTTGGAGGTAGACACACATGTATGGAGTGGGAGAAACTCCCGCATCACACTAGAGGACAGTGCGCGCGCCCATCCATGCTAATCATGTAATTTGAAGTAACTTTCAGCCTCTTTCAGGGCTCTGGGTGGCTCCTTTGTATGGCTCAGTGCCTGGGGTTTTCCTAAGCTCATGGACACTGAAAAGGGTATTGTGTTTAATAGTTGGCCCTCTTAACAGCCCATCTCTTTTACTTTATTTTGTCACTGACATGCTAATTATGGACACTCCTCACTTCCTGAGACTCTCCTTTGTTAAAGATGGCATCTAGAAATGGTCCTTGGCTTGGCCAACAATTGAAAGTGTTTCTAAAGCCCTTTCGTGTCCAAATCCTTTGCCTGCCATAAATAGCCACACTAAAATAAGTGTGCTAAGTGAGGCTCTGTTACAGCTGTCAGGATTTTCCTTGCACATGGGCCAGCTGAGACCACCTTTGATGATCTGCATTGATCCTGAAAGGAAGAAGAGACTTTCACATTCCTCTGAGGCAACAAGGTCAGCATTATGGGTGTCGAGCCCAATAAAAAGCGAGTTCTTTTGGAATACACGGTACAAGCTTGCAAGAAAGGAATTGGAAAGCTTGGTCCTTTCCAACACAGCGATCTGGGGTGGATTTTGCAGGGTGGGCCTCTGCTAAACTCTGGCTGGTTCCCCCCAGTGGTGCCTCAGTGCGCGGTGGGTGGAGGTCATTGGCAGGGGTGGGGGACACAGGTCTTTAGCACAAGACATCAAGTTTGGTGAATCCAAAGCGCAAGACTCGTTTGAAAACGTGTGGGTTGAAGCAAAGTGCTTTTAACTGTCGCATCCTATGGTAAGTGTTCAAGTATTGCACGTGTCTCCTGCCCTTCGCTACATTTGAACTGAAAGTCTTTCTTGACCTGTCTAGGAGGAAATAACAAAGTTCCACTCTACAGAACCTGCAGCTCCAAACACCGCCCAGGACGCACTGTTCTTTTAAGCATCTCCTTCAGGGAATAAATTCTTTCAGTCTCATGGGATCATGAAATTGAAGGGAAGAGAAAGACTGCTGATTCCTATGTGTGTAGTGGACTTTGTCCTCAGTGTTGTCAGTGCCTGTTTATTGAAGACCAGCTCTATGCCAGCTCCATGGTGGGCTAGGAATACCCGTCCCCACCGTTGGGTGGGAGAACACATGTAAGGCACATTCCTGAAGCACAAGGGTCTATGACACTGATCGAGGGACGTTGGAATTCAACTGAGAGCAGAAGGAAGAGAACGGAAGGAGCACCATGCAGACTGGAAGAGGGGCAAAGAGGGATGAGGTCAGTCCACATGGAAGGACTGACCAGGCCACTCTGGGCCAGGCCAGCCTTGTCATGAATTTCAGACTTCAGAAGAAGAAACCACTGAAGAGTTTTTACAGGGCCTCCAGCAAAGTTGTGTGTGTGTGTTGGGAGGGGGGTGTGTGAGGCAGTGGTGACCAGGCCAGGGTTAAGTGAGAAAGATGGCCTCACAGCCACAGGGCTGCAGACTGGAGGTGGGCATGCTCAATCTAGGTAGGCCCAGGCCTGTGTTTGCCATCTTTTCAAAATAATTCATCTTCTTTCCTCTAAACCCTACTTCTCTATACCTTTATCAACACCTACAGAACCTTTCTACTCTGCACCCAATGCCTTCTCATTAGATAAGGTCAATTTCTATTCTAGCTGGTTTCCCCAGGCTGATAAACTTCCTGGGTTTTTTGTTGGTTTTTTGAGATTTGCCACATCTTCCTCAAGCTACAGAAGGCTGTTTAGCTGCACCCAGCCCTTGCCAGATAGCCCTGCATTTGAGTGTTAAGAAAGGAGCCACTCCTACGATACCTCATGTTAAAGAGCATTGCTTTTTTTTTTAACTTACAAACTAATGCATACTCGTAATAAAATATTCAAGCATTTCAGAAGAATATAAAATAAAAGGTGACATCTTCCCTCACCACCAGCTGACTCCAATTCACAGAGGTAATTGTTATTAACATCTGGGTTCATGACATTTTTGATCTTCTTACATATATATGAATGTGTGTATACAGTCTAGTTGTTATTTTTTGTCCATTAAGCACTTACTATATATAAATTTTTTTAAGAGAGAGGGATAGTGAAAAAGAAAGAATCAAATATTTTTTGTTTTTCATGTGGCCTTCATTGTCCCAGCACTTAGTTGTGTACGTGGTGCTGGGGTTTGAACCGCGTCCCTGTGCATGCCAGGCAAGCGCCGGAACTGCTGAGCCACCGCACCAGCCCCACTACTTACAGTACATTAGCTGTTTATCTTATATTTTTGCATGTTAGGAATGTATATGTATGTATACATACATATCACATTAAAATAGTATCTCATATAATAGCATTTCATTTATTGCCAATCTTTGTCCTCCTCCTCCCCCGGGTTCCTGCTCCCTCACTCTGCTGGCCTTTCCCTGGCACACCTACAGAGTCTCCTCCCCAAAGCAGCCAGTTGCAGGATTCTTTGACAATACCAAGTGAGGTTGCTTGTACTCCAGCCCCTCCCATCCTCTCTGACCCTCCCTGCTCACTGGCAGCCTCTGGCTTTGGCCTCACCTACGGCCCGGAAGCGCTCTTAGCCAGATATCCTGACTGGCTCCCTCCCTTTATTCAAGTCTTTGCTTCCACCTGCTGATGGACTGATTCCCCCATTGTCTGTCCCCGCTGGCCACCTATCCCATTCTCTGGAGTGAGGGTCAGCTTTCTGCACATGGCAAACTCCGTAGCCACACACCGCCCTGCACTCAGAAGAGCCTCTTGCTGGGGTAAGTTCTCCGCTGTCCCAATCGTGAATTCCTAGTCATCTTTGAACCAGGAGCCCCACATTTTCCATTTACAGTGGTGATGCAAATTTTGTTGCTTTGTCTAGAAGGTAAGCTTTGGAAGGACAGGAATCTCAATGTAAGCTTCAGAGGGCAAGGATCTTTGTTCTAATCTCTGCCGAATTCCAAGTTTCTGGAGCGATGCCTGCCGCATAGTTGGTGCCGGGGCAATCTAGAGACTTCGCTTCTCTTAATAGCTGCATATTCTGCAGCTGACCACAGTTTATTTAACTCTTCCCTTATGGGCATGCGATTGCTATTACAAAAACATGCTTCAGTGGACAGCTGTATACTTAGAACTTGGTATTCTTGAATGCTTTGGTTTAAATACTTTTGAAGGGATAAGTTGTGACTCCTGGTTTGTTTTTATTTCTGGTGACACTGATATTATTGAGAATTTGCATGCTTTCATTGGGAACAGCTGTTTTTGGCAAAGTACTTACAGGCCCTAGGCCTATTTCCCATCATATGGGAGCTGCTAAGCAGCGCGTAACTGAAGCCGATGGTTCTGGGCTTCAGATGCACACTCGGCTCACCTGGGGAGCCTTGAAGCACTGATTACCTGGGCCCTCTCCCGGAGCAAGTTCCGGCTGCGAGCTGGACTTACACAGGGTCCCAGGTGGTCTGAGAGGGCGCCATCACGCTCGCCATCTTTAACCCCACGGACTTGCTTTGCTTCTTTCTCAGTTCTCCTTAGGGTCCCTCCCTGTTTCAGTGAGCAGTGGCTCAAAGGGAAGGTGGTTTCTGATTATTTCCTCAAGTCTTCTTACTTATATGAGATTATTAGTCAATTGTAAACCTGTCACTTATCAGCCGTGAATTCTGTCTTATATTCCTGTCACCACTGAGTTTATTCAGCAACAAAGGTAATCAGAAGAGGCCCCTACATTCTCAAGAGGCCAGAACATTGTACCAAGAGTACTTCTTTCTCTCAAATTCCTTTGGGAAATATTTTAATGCTCCTATTTAAATGGCACATGTGGTATGTTAAACTTGAAAATAATGAGCAATTAGCAGTCATGAGGAAGCAAGAGTATTTTCTGGCAGTTTCCAAAGTGTTTCTGATGCTCCTCCCTCCCCAGACTCCACCTGCACCTACTTTTAGCATGCAACTTTGGGCTGAAAAATGTGTTATGACTGAATGAGTGGAGCGTGACATTCCTATGACCAAAATAACATTCAAGCTTTAAAATCTGAGGAGAGAAATGTTCTTGGGAAAGTGCCACTGACAAAATAAATGCAACTTACCTGGAAGCTCTGGTGTTAACCTAAGAGATTCTCCTGTTGGTCCAGGCCAGTGGCCCAGATCCATCATCGATATGACTGACCCTGACTCAGAACCAAGGGAAGGTTCTAGAATACATTCAGAATGGCCCCCAAATCTGGAACTAGGTAGCATTCCTCTTCCTCTGGGTGCTAAATGTGGCAGAACTACTGAAAAATTCATCTTTCTAACTCATGCATTTGACAGTCCTGCCTATAGCCTCTTTTTTTGGGGGGGATTTTATGAGATAGACTCTCACTTATCCCTTGGAAATTATAACTTAGATGATGTAACATTTTCCATTATCTCCTGAAAGCAGCTTAGTTCAAGGGAGTTTGTTAGCAATTATGTGCTGAGCATCTACTGTTTTTCCAAGCGTGGTGCTGGGTACGTGTGTCAAACAAAGAAATGAAATCCTGCCTTCCTGAAGCTGAGGGTTTGGCAGAAAAACCAGACATTGCATAATTGACTTACCTCGTGGTTAGAGCTGGGAGGTGTTTGAGTGCCCTTGAGTGTCTCCAGCAGGGGACTTCAACTGGATGGTGCAAAGCGTGGTAAAGAGAAGATCTTTCCAAGGAGAAAGCAAATGCTGGGCAAAGCCTCACCACAAAGGGTGGGCATCTTATTCCGCAGTGAAAGGAAGGCCCCTGGGAGGAAAAGAGAAGCAGAACCTGCAGGTGTCCAAGAGCTTTAGGAAGAAAGACCCACTCCCTCTTCCCATAAGAGAATAAAAGAGAGACCAAAGAAGATTTTTTTTTTTTAAAGAGAGAAGCAATTTTTTAATTTAGTTTTTCATGTGACTTTCATACCTCGGTCACTTTGTTGTGTACGTGGTACTGGGATTTGAACTCTCGTACTTGTGCATGCGAGACAAGCACAGTAACCACCAAGCCACCGCTCCAGCCCCCAAAGGAGAAATTTACAGGAGTTCAAGTGGCTCCTTGACCCAGCCCAATGCTAAAATAACTCCTGCAACAAAAAGCAGTGAGGACAGCCCACAGCCAACATCTGGATAATCTAAAACCTACAAGAATAGCCACAAACATGCGAAGAGAAAGCATGGGCTGGTTTCCTTTGCACAGAGAAGCAAATATTTTCTTTATTCTTCTACAAGAGCCAACATTTGGGTTCCAGAAAGCATGCTCAGACTGGGTGCACCTTTGCTGCCATTAGCTGGTCTTGGAAACTTACAACAGGGAAGCATTTCCTGCAGACAGATGAGCACAATAATTAATACTGTCCTGAACCCTGCAAAGTCCCTGGGTCTGGCTGGTGATGTCTTCCCCCCTCAACTTATTTTGGTATTATTTTAGAAATCTATTTCATAGGGGTTTATTTTTATTGCTTTAGTACATTTTGTCTTAATGGCTTCTTGATTCATTCTTCATTTCTTATTAAGAATTTATTACCTCTCTTCCTGCATTCCATTGAAAATAAATGAGAAATCCCCAAAAGGCACATGCCTAGGTAATGAAAACATCCTATTTTCCTTCCTATGAATGAAATTTAATTTGGATTTTGAGAAAGTGTTCTTCCTCTGTACCACCATGTCACTGATGTTTATACTCCAATGTTGGGAAATGTTCCATTCTACAACATACAGCAAAAAAATAAAAACAACATTCTCCACAACTTTATACTGGGGGGAGGCCCTGAATATGGGCATCAATGAGAATGTTCTTCAAACTTTGAGAAAACTGAGAAGGACACTTGGAACAAAACAATATTAATATTGTATTTGTTTTATAATATAAGTAATATATACTAAATTAAGTAATTTTTAAAAGCCTCCATAATATGACAAAATTAGTGTCCACTCCCCTCTTGAATCTCAGTCTTCTCGCAGAGCTAATTGGTGCCCTTCTTCCAGACACTTCGCTGCACACACACAGACATCCCAAAGCTTTCTCTCTGTCTGTTTGAGATTGTGGAGTTTGGTCTATGGACTCCTATAAGGCCAGCTTATCAGTGTTATTTTTCTCCCACTTAACACATCTTACCGATCTTACAAGGCAGTGAGAATTCTCATGCTTGTAGCTGTTTTTCTTTTTTACGGCTGCATAGCATTCTGCTGTGTATTAGTTTGCTCACGTTGCTATAACAGACAACCACACATTAGATGACTTAGCCAACACACCTTTATTTTCTCAGTCTGAAGACTGGAAGTCCAAGGTAAAGTTGCCAGGATTGGTTTCCGGTGACGGCTCTCTTCCTCCTTTGCAAATGGTCACCTTCCGTCCGTGTCCCCACATGGTCTTTTCTGTGTGTGTGTGTGCATTACTAGTGTCTCTTTCTCTTATGGACATCAGCCCTATCAGATTAAGACCCCACCCTTACAACCTAATTTAACCTTAATTACCTTAAAGGCATCTCTCCAAACACAGCCTCTTTGGGCATTAGGGACTAAAAAAACGAATTTGAGGGGTACACAGTTCAGTTCCATAGCATGTAGATTGGATATTCCTTCCTTTATTTAATCTTTTCAGCATTCTCAGCTGCGAGACAGATCCCCTTCCTTTTTGTTTTTCAGCTTAAACACAAGGGATGGGTTCAGCAGTTACAGTGCTTGCCTGGCATGCACAAGGACGCAGGTTCAAACCCCAGCACCATGTACACAACAAAGTGTCAGAGCAAGGAAAGCCACATGAAAAACTAAATAAAATTGATTCCCTCTCTCTCTCTCTCTTTCTTAAAAAAAAAAAAAAAACCCTTAAACACAGCATGATTTCCATTTCCCTGGGCTCTTGAGCCAAAAACAGCCTAGATTTTGGGGCTGGAAGGCTGGAGCAGTTACATGCGCATGGACGCGGGTTCACATACACAACAAAGTGTCAGAGCAATCAAAGTCACATGAAAAACTAAATAAAATTGATTGATTCTCTCTCTCTCTCTTTCTCTCACTGTCTCTCTCTCTCTTAAAAAAAAAAAAAACCAGCGTAGATATTTTTCTTACCCTGGGGAAATAGGAGGAGGCAAGAGAGAACAAAGATGGGGATAGAGGAGTCAGGGATTGATTTTCAAAAGGCTGGTCCCCAGTTACTCATCCCCACTGGCTCAGTTTTCAGCTTCTCTCCCAGCTAAGCTCCAGAATGGGAGAATCTGGCATTTGAGCATGCCAAGTTGGAGGAGGCAGGCAGGGCCAGAAATGTCCTGTGTGGGCTGCAAGCTTCCCTTGAAAATTTGCATTCCCAGTGGGAAGCCTGGGAGGACTCCCAAAGCCTCAGGCCACAGGCAGACACACCCAGTCCCACTTCCAGCCACTTTGAGGCAGAGGTGTCCCATACCCAAAACACTCTCTTCACCATTCTGTGTGTCCTTCAAGAAGCCCCAGGCGCTGCTCACCCAATCCCCCTAGGGCAGGGGAAGAGCTGGATTTCTCTGTGTATCTGGGTCAAAGAATAATCACTCAGGGAAGAAGAAACATTTATTTTTTCCTGGTAAATCTGTGGTGCATTCCTATAATCCCAGTGGCTTGGAAGACTGAGGCAGGAGAATCGCAAGTTCACAGCCAGCCTCAGAAACTTAGGCCCTAAGCAACTTAGTGAGACTCTGTCTCAAAATAAAAATAAAAAAGCCGGCTGGGGATGTGGCTCAGTGGTTAAGCACCCCTGGGTTCAATTCCCGGTACCAAAAAAAACCTAAGAATTAAATCTGCAAGTGTGCATTGCTAGAGAGAAACACTTAGGCATCTAGTATAAACCAGTGGTACTCACGACCCACAGGCAATTTTGATGCCCTGGGGACACTTAGTGAGGTCTGCGGAGGTTTTGATTGTTTGATGGCAGGAGGGGCCTCATGCGCTACTGGCAGTCTGTGCAAGGAGGCCAGAGAGGCTGCTGACGTCCTGCAACACACAGGACTCTCCACAACAGGGAATCACCCAGCCTACGAGGTCAATAGTGCAGAGGTGGAGACCCTCTGCTCTCAGCCATGTGATGGAGATTTACTGGGGCCTTACAGTGGAGAAGGTAGTTTCAAATACGGACATCTTAATTTAGCAAAAGAGGTGATGTCTGATAACCCTGCATTCCTCCAAAATGGCAGATTTGAGTGTTTCTTCAGAACAGTGGGTGTCTCAGTAATCAATTTCCTTTTATAGTAGTCAGATGGCTGCAGAAGCGGTCTGCTGCATTTCTCAGTCATGACTTGCGCGAGGCATGGAAAGCAGTTTGTGACCTCCTAAGTTTGGTTACATATTCTCACCAGCAAGTGGCCTTTTAAAGATTTCAGCCCCCAACTGAAAATTCACCTTGAGTTCTATTATAATGAATGTCTCATGAGGTGTTAGAGGATTAATTAGTTAACTTTGGTAAGGTGCTTTGAAGATAACAAGTCCATTTAGAGTTCTAACTATTATAATTAGGCAAATTAGGCACTTTTCAGCCATTACCAGTGGCTTTGATCCTGCCTGTCTTTTCACTTCCCTGAGCAGTTTGGCTGGGAGGACAGATATTGGAATAAGCAGCAGTGGCCAGCAGCGGAAAAATGCAAACCTCATTTGTGATGGCTATTTTCAGATTCTCTTTTAATAGTGAGACGAGGAGAAAAGCATCCCAAGGGAAATTAAAATCCCTTAGTAGTGACGGAGGACTTCAAGTTATCACTTTGGAAACAGCAATAGGTACATTAGAAAGATGGTGCTTCCTCTCATTCGTATTCATTCATCCATCCTGTCTCTTCCTCCCTTGGCCACTCCCCCTGCATAGAGGAGAGGACTGTGAGATTCCACTAGGACTCTCCAGGAAACCAGGACTCACAGAGGAGGAAGCGCTCTCTCCCTGGCAGCCCCTGCTGATGCCCTCGGAGGTGGCTCCCTCTCCATCTCTGACCTTCCCCATTGTCTTGTGTCTGCACAGCCTTTGTAGTTTGAGGGGAATGAAACTAAAAAGCACCCTCTATGTCCAGACACCAGGCTGGAGCCTTATCTAATTCCCCAACACCTGCTGAGATAGGTAGTCACCTCCAGTTTTCAGGTGCCAGCACCACGGTTCCCAGAGGCTCTCTTGGCTGTGGGCACAGAGCTGGGTCTGGTTGTTTCAAAGTCTCCTCCACCCCTAAGCCCCAGAAACCTGGCTTCCACGTTACGCCTTGAGCTGTGCCCCCAGGACCACCTGTCCCAGTCAGCCCAGGACTACTTTTCCTTCTTCCCTTTCTGTCTCTCCAGACACAAGCAGCCACATCCTCAGTGATTCTCCCTGTTTGGCTTTTGGGGATCCTTGCTCACTCTCCAACCAGTACTTTTCATCCGCTGTTATTGTCCCCTTGTTCCTATGAACCTGGTGTAGACATCCTTTTCCACTTGGGTGACTTGTATATGCCGGTTTAGATCCATGGAGCCTAAAGTTTGCTGCATATCAGCATCGCCTGGGGGAGCTGTTAAATTTCCCAGACTGATCTGCAGATTAATTAGCTCAGTGTCTCTGATACCAGCATTTCTTATTTTTTCCCCAGTGCTCTCTGGATGATTCCAAAGTGCAGTGAAGAGATGCCGGGAAATGCATCATCTCCCGTGTGCACTTCTCAGATGTGTATTTAGCTGTGACCCTGATTCACATCTATCCATCCACACTTCAAACTCAGCATACCCAAGGAGTAGGGCTGCCAAATTTAAAGTGGAAATATGAAGAGCTGTGGCACTTGCATTTCTCAGAGGAGATTCCCTAAACATGTATTCGCTATTTATTTGAAATGCTCCTGGGCCTCCAGCAGTGTATCTGGCAACCTTACCAAGGAGAAAATGACCTCTGAATTACCCTCTGCCTCTGTCCCGTAGCTCAGGGAAGAGCTCCATGGCCCTACTGTGAACTCAGTAGTGAACCTCAGCCATGTTCTTCCCATTTCCTTCTCTTCCACTCCATCATCCTTCACCTCCTGCTCTGAGCTTCCCTCTGCATGCCTGAAAGGTTTCTCAAATTTCCCTCCTAGCTTCTTTGCTCAGGCTGGTTCCCTGAATCCGCCCTCATCATCTCCATCTCTCGGGATTATGTTAGCTTTGTCACTGCCCTCCAAACCCAGACACTCATAAAGCCTTAGTAGTCTTTTCTTGGTGTTAGATCTCTAACACATAGGTGCCTGATGAATGGGACCTTATAAAGAACTGCAAGGCTGCCAGAACCAAGAGAGCGTGGATGATTTTCAAGATCTTCCTTCAAAGCTGATAGAAGAAATCATGCTGAGCAAAGTTAGCCAAATCCAGAGTCAAGGGTCAAATGTCTTCACTCATCTATGGAGATGGGTGCTAAACCCAGAGCTGTGTGAAAGGTGGTCAACTTCATGTATTAGACCCATCAAAGCCGTAGTAACACATAATCTAGGGCAGCCATAAAGATGTACGGAGGAGAAGGGGGGAGGGGACACATGGGGGACAGGAGAGGGAAGGAGAATAAGGAGGGTAAATCTGATTTAAGAACGTATGCATATCGTATTCTTACTTTATATACATTTTGATTGTACAATAACTAAATTTCTTAATTTCTTAAAAAACTGACCGTCTCTTTTCCTTCTTATTAAATCCCATTCCTAAAACTGGGGAGAATTTCCATCATTAATTCTTTTGGGGTATGCTTATGCAGTGCCCAGTGACCCCTAAACTGCCCCCTTCACCCATAAAAGAGAGGCTCTGGGAACCATTTTTATGGCCTCTGAGCCCAGCCATAAATGATTGGACAGTGTGGCCATCTGACCCAAAAGGACCAGTAAAATCCATGCTCTCAGGAATATGGAGTTAGGAAACAGACATTTCAGTTCAGACCCAGCCAAAGAAAAATAAAACAGTAGAACAATGGGACTACCATTTTCCACCACACACACACACACACACACACACACACACACATACACATACATACATACACACACACACACACACACACACACTCCACTCCCTGGAGTCAATAGTGGAAAAGGCTAGTCTACAGATAGAGAAGAATAAATCAGGCAGAGATGAGGGAAAGATAGTGCCATCTTGGCTCCTGACTATGTTTCAACCCATTGCTGAAGGTCAGGCCCCTCTCTCCATGACCTTCTAAGAGGCATCCTGTGTCCTCCTAACACGAGCTTTTCCTTTAAGTGCCTTAGCTCGCTCAAGCTGGTTTCCTTTACATGCAACCAAAGGGTTCTAATGAACACAGTTTCCATGGAGCCAGCTATACAAGAAAAGAAACATCTTTGATGTGCTTGCTTTCTGGTGCAGTATTTTGTCTAATCCAATCAGGTGGCCAACAGTCAGTATTCAGTGTCCACAGGGGCACTGCTGGGAACAGGTGGGGGGCTCAGTGCTTCCTGTTTTTGTTGTCTGGCAGGTTTTCACTTTTTGTTTGTTCTTCCTTTAGTTTGTCCATACAACTGGAATATTTTGGTGCCATTTTGCTTCTTGTCTCTGTTCAGTCTTAAATTTGGATCCTAAGTAGATCTTACGGCAACTACCTTTGAAATTGTAGGTATTTTTCTTCAGCATGGTTAGAGGAAAGTAACCAATGGCCATCTTTCAGCTATTCTAATAATCTAATAGGTTGGGACAAATATTTTCAAAGAATCTGAGTCAATCAGTTGATTTTTCCACCCTCCCTCTGCTTGAAGTGGCATTCCAGTCCTGAAAATGTGTGCCAATCCCAAACGAGTATTGGGGTGGATATGGTGGAAGGATCAATGCAACCATGTCCCCAATTAATGGCTTTTCTGTGTTCCTTTCTTTTGTCCTGACCTTTATAGTCCTATTTTGATATTGTTCTGTGCTAGCCTGTGACTTGGGGTAGCCAAAAGAATGCAGTGGAAATGATGACATGAGAGTTCTAAGCCTGTCTCTACAGGCCTTTAACAGTCACTAACTCCCTTGGACCACTACTCGTGCTCATGTGACAACTCCAGCCAGATGGTGAGAGCTGGCCCTGGCTGGTGTGATGGAGTTTGAGAGGCACTGTAGTCGTTTTACTCAAGGTCATCCGACACTCAACACAGGCCAGCCCCAGTCTTCAGGCACGTGAGCAAGGCCAGTCAAGATCAGCACACCTTCCGGGTGGCCACTGACCTCAGGAATTCTAAGTAGTGGCTGTTTAAAACTACCTAGTTTTAGTGGGACTTGTTCTATACCCTTATTGTCCTACACTCAACTGGAATTACAAATGCTGAAATCCGCAGTATGAAACTTGAAAAGATGCTCTGTGGTTCTGTCTCCATGTGTTACCATAGATTTTCAACAGATTTGGAGGATGTATTCCAAATTATTGATTAGATACGGGTTATATTATGTATGTTGAATTTATAGGGATTTGGGTATCATCCAAAAAAGATTAATCAAAGATTAATTAAGCCAAGAACAAAGGTTAGCAAAGTCTAGCCCATGGGGCAAATATCACCCACAGCCAGTTTTTAGGACGAAAGTTCTATTGGAACACAGTCACACTCATTTGCTTACGTATAGTCTGTGGTTGCTTTTGCACTGAGATACCAGAATTGTGTAATTGTGAAAGTGACAATTTGGTCTGCAAAGTTTAATTTATCTACTATCGAGCCCTTTTATATAAAAAAATTGCCAACTCTTGCTACCGAGAAACTAAAACTAAGCTTCCAGGTGCTAATAATTGGAAGAGATGCATCATGTGGATTAAGACTGCCAGGACATGGGGCTGGAGCAGTGGCTCAGCGGTTACCTTGCTTGCACGGCATGTGCAAATATGGGAGTTTGAACCCAGGCACCACATACCCAAAAGTCTCAGAGAAATGAGGGCCACATGAAAAACCAAATAAAAAATTGTTTCTCTCTTTCTCTCTCTCCCTCTCTCTCACTGTCCCTCTCTCTTAAAAAAGTTTAAAAAAAAAGACTGCCAGGGCAGAGAAAACAAGTATTCCCAATTAGAAGCAAAACCTACCATTGTGGAGATGGAGCCTCCAAACAGAGCCTCCCACTTGGACTTGGCCACATGCATGCAGCATCCTCCATGGGGAGCAGCAGGGGCTGTTTAGTTAATGCCAATACCAATTCTTGTACCCAACAGCAGGCAGCCAAGTTCATCCTAAATATAAATGCCACCCTTCAACTCCTGAGGAATCACTTGTCTCTCTAGTCTACATCTCAGAGTCTGTGATCCCTTCTCTCTGGAGGGCAACTTTTTTTGGAATGTAAGAACCGTAGAGAAAATATTGCAAAGAGATCAGTTCCAATTAACTCTGCCACTGATTTACTGTCTAATAAATAAACAGAGGGAGAGTCATGAAGACTGAGCAAGCTTCTCATGGATGATGGGTCCCAGATACTCAAATAGTTCCTCTCATCAACTCTCCCATTTTAGCGTGAAAATATTGCCAGCAAAAAGGTATGGGTGAATGACAGGGATGGAAATTTCTTTCTATATTTATCTTAATTGAAATGTATGAGAGAAATGCAGAATTGAAAGGAACAGGTCAGATGCCTTTGTAATGTACTGTAAATAACTTTATGCTGTGACTACCCACCCCACCCCGGGCCCTCCACTTCTTCTTGCCACATTGATTGACCCCTTGGTATGTGGGAAGCCTTGTGCAGACCCCCTCCCCTGGAATGTTAAGGAAGTGTGCCAGATCACCATGTCCAAACTAGTGCAGGTGACTCCTCCACACGATCTTGTTTTGGCTCCATTTCTCCCAGCTCCAGCTTACGGCTGCAACCCCACTTAGCTCACACCCCAAGCTTGATGCTTCCTTGGCCTCCCTTCCTTTTTCTCCAACATACCATCCAATTCTGTCAGTCTGTCCATTGAAATACAACCCACAGTGGCAACTTCTCCCCAATAGCACTGCCGTCATCATAGTCTACGGCCTCAGCACCTCTGCTTAGAAACCTGGGCCATCCTCTATGAGTGGTCTCGGTGCTTTCCTTAACGGCCACTTCTCACCTACGGTGGCCAGAGTGATCTTTTCAGGATGCAAACAGGCCAGATTTCTTTCCTGTTATGGTTTAGATATGAGGTCTCCCCCAAAACTCATGTGTGAGACTGTTCAGGAGAGTTTAGAGGTGAAATGGTGAAGATGTGAGAGGCCTTGCTTGATCAATGTGTTAATCCCCTGATAGGGGTCGGCTGGGTGCTAACTGTGGGCAGGTAGGGTGAGCCTGGAGGAGGTGGGTCTTTGGGGGTTATATTTTGTCCCTGCTGAGGAGAGTCTCTGTCTCTCTGCTTCCTTGTGCCACATCCCTGGTTGCTTTCCTTCACCTTGCCTTCCACTGTGACATTCTTCCTCACCTCAGGCCCCGGGGAATGAAGTTGACCATGTTTGGACTGAGTCCTCTGAAACCATGAGCCCCAAGTAGACTTCCTCCTCTAAAATCCTTCTCATTAGGGGTTCAAGTCACAGTGGCAAAAGAGCTGATTGAAACACTGTCCAAACTCTCCAATAGCTTTTCCGAGCCCAGTCCTTTTAGGCCTGCAGCATCTACAAGGCCCTGCAGGATCTGACTTCACTGCTGAAGGCTCTGCCCTTCCTTAACTTAGCTGCTGTGTACTTCTCCCGATCCTTGCAGAACACCTGGTTTATTCCCTGAGCACTTCCCTCATTCCTCCTGGGAAGATGCCTCCCTGAGTAACCTCCTGGCCCTCTCCCTTATTCCACTCCAGTGCCCTCTCCCTTGCTCTACTCTGCATGGGTGATCTTGCCCCGCCAGGATCTTAACCCATGCCTGGAGGCATTCTCGATTACCATATCTGGGATCAGGAGGTACTTTGAGCATGTAGCTGGCAGAGGCCAGGAACACCATCAACACCCTACATTACCTAGGACCATCCTCGAAAAGAATTTTCTGACCCCATTTCAGTAGTGTTGAGGTTGAGAAACCCTGTCCTACTGACTTCTCTCCTCAAATGTTTTGAACTAAGAGAAAAAATGTCAAACTCTGTCTTTCCAAAAGAGCTTTGCCCTCTTCCTCCCCCATGACACCTTATATCCATATGCAGCTTAACACTACCTGGAATAAGAGGGCAAGTTTCTGTCTCTCATCCACCACTTGAATGTGAGGTCTCTGCAGGCAGGAAGTTTCTCTGGTTCACCACTGGTTCTTCCATGACTAGGGCAATGCCTGGTACACAGTAAGCCTTAGATAAATGTCGAGAGCTCTATGAGATGTAGGAAGGTTACATAACTTGCCCACAGTCATACAAGTTTAATAAGAAGAAAGCTGTGCATTTGTCTGTCAGCCCCTTTAAGCCACCACACATATGCACACAGTCCAAGCAAAAGCACTGTACTCATTATAGAAATGCCACTTTAAGACAATTTTCTTAGCTGTCTCTCCAATTTTTCACGGTCTTCCCACGCCTCCCATGTAGAAATTCTAGATCCATTAAAACCCAACTTGTCTGACTCCCTTGAAAAATGCTTCTTTCCTGTACCTCTTTGACTTCTCTTCCTAATCCAAAAATGGCTGATACAAATGAAGTGGAAATGTGGGCCAGCCAGAAGCCCCATCAACACGAGCTGCCAGTCAATCAGCAAACTCCACTGTCAATATAGGATTAATTGCTTGCTTAACCTCGAGTTCTCTGTAGCTTTTCCCTCCCAGACAAAATTACCAGTCTCCTTCAGCACCAACTTGGCAATAACGGAGGAAGCCTTGAAATGATTATCCTAATTTAAAGATGGCATGAATTCCTAGCTTTTTTCTATGAACATAAAATTGTGAGAGTCCTTTGTTCTTGCAAAAGCCATGAGCCTAAAAAGTCATTTATTTTGCCTTCTTGACTTTTCTGTTACCTTAAAATGACTTCACATTTTATTTTTCTAGGGCTTGTCACTTCTGTATTTTAATGATGGACATTTTAACTTTGAGTTTTGACATTCCCATGGATTCTACTCTAAGTCAACCCTGCTCCCCAGTTGCACCTCTCCACACACACGTACACACACTGAGTGCTTAATGGTCATGCTAATCAACAGCCATTATCACCATGGAAATATTGACAGGAGATGGCTGGTTGTCAGAGTGAGACCCCCTGGCACCCCCAGTGTTGCAAAATGGGTGCTGCCAATCCCTCCTTGGAAGAAGGTTCTGTACTTTGGGCTGTGCTCCTGCTTTTCTGCCCTTATCAAAAGTTGTTTCTTTTCCACTGCTATTAAGCCTGTCCCTTAATGCAATGATTTCCTGGCAACCTTCTCATTGTGCAGCTGAGAACTCCAGTTTCTCATTTGGGATTTCCTGTCAACCTTGACCTCTGTTGGCTCTGGCTGGGAAAGTGGCCTGCAGATTTGCCCAATTCCAGCCCTGCTTCATCTAAATCACCTCATCCTTAGAAGACTGCTCCCTCTGCACAATCCCTCTGAGGTCTTCAACTTGAGAGAAGTCCTGAGGCCCTTTGAGGAATAGTCAAGCCCTAGCTGTGTTGGCTACACAATTTAAATTAGCAAAGCCCAGGAGAAAGTGACTAAGTCTGTACTGTATACTAAACATGAAGAAGGAGGTCACAAAGAACATCAAGCTTTGGCATTGGTTCAAATTCTGTTCTACTTTACATATGCTCCAAGACCCTTGGTGAATCAGTGAACCCTGCTGGGTTTTAATCTCCCATCTGACGGCAGTTATGATATCTACCATTTTACATTTCAGGTAAAGTTTAAGCAGGAGCACATACAGTGCATAATAAACTATTTACATATATTATTGGCTATAGTATTTGCACTGACAATCTTGGCTATGGAATATTTATGCTTTGTGAAAACCCCAGTCCGGTTCCTACGTTTCCGTACAAATACACTTCACAACTGAGTTCTAATTAGGATTCCTCTACCATCTACCTGTGAGACCTTGGGTGGTATGTTTCTCCTGCCTGAGCCTCTGAAATGCCACTCATTAAGGGCTTGAAGATGTCTTTTTAGTCTGGACGCTCATGGAACTTATCAACCCTGTGGTCTTACTAGTGGCAGATGATTTCAGTGGTAGACCAAGTTTTAGCCTAATTCTCTGAGCTCTCTGGTCTTGCCTGTAGCTGTGGTTTGGATGTGCACTTGTCCCCAGTATCTCATGTGGAAATCTGATTCCCTGTCTAATGGTATTGAGAGGCAGTGGGATCTTTAAGAGATTATTTGAACATAGAGGCTCCAACCTTGCCTTCTTGAGAGGTTGGGTTCTATTTCTTGGGAGTGAGTTGGGCATCCTGGGACAGGTTTAGATGTTGTAAGAGTGTTTTGTAATAAAGGACATTTATCCTGGTGTTTTGCTGCTTCTGTACACACCTGCTCACCCCACATCACCTGTGTAACATGAGACTCACCAGAAACCAATCAGGGTTTGGCACCATGCTCTTGGACCTCCAGAACTAGAGATAAATAAACCTGTTTTCTTTATAAATAGCTCAGTCCTAGGTGGTTTTATTATAGCAGTGGAAAATGGACTAAGACACAAGTGGTGAGTTGCCTGAGCCCAGTCCCTTCCTCTGGGTACTTGATGAAGGGTATTTACAACTGACTTTGAAAAACTACAGCTCTCTCATTTGTATTGAATTTTAAAGCTTTCCAAGTTCATACGACGGTACAATGTCCCACTTGTAATTCACTGCAGTCCTGGGAGATAAATGTGATAAATTTGTGCTGATTTTATAGAGGAAGGAAACTGAGGCCTAGAGGAAATTTGTCCAAGATTGGTTAGGGGATTAAGACTAGATTTCTTATCCTTGCTGGCTTCCCTACTACATGTGCATGTGGTGGTTTTCACTTGCAGATTGAAGGCTGCTCTGGCTCCTGAGTCTCCAAACAGCGAATCCCACACTGACACTCAGCTTCCTTACAGTCTATGGGATAATGGCTCCAGGCTACACCTCTCCAAGTCCAGGTAGGGTTCCTGCTTACTTCCATTACAGTTAGTAATGGCTTTCAACAGAGGACCTGAATGCCTTTTGACAGAGTATGAGTGGATAATCATGATGATTACCGTGAGAGTAACAGCAGCTAAATTTATTCAGGGCTTTTGAAGGCACTGCGGTGGGTGCTTCACATAGTTGACCTTACCTCTCATTTAATGAGCTTCCTAATGAAGAAGAGGTTCTATGTAGAAGTTGGCCTGTCTGTCCCCATAGGATGTAAGAGGAAATTAAACCAAAGAGGTGGGTGAATTTGCTCAGTATCACATAGATGTAATGGTTTGGATATGAGCTGTCTCCTAAACACTTCTGTGTTAATGCAGGAACATTCAGAGGTAAACTGATTGGACTGCTTGAACTGTAACCTCATCAGTGTGTTCTAGTTGATGGACTGAGGAGGCAGTAACTGGAGGCAGGCTGGGTGTGGCTGGAGGTGGGTGGTTTTTTGTGTGTCTTAGAAGCTTCCATCTCCTCCCCCATTCCCTGCCCTCACTTGCTGGGCACCATGAGTGAAGAAGCCCTCCTGCACCACACCCTTCTGCCATGATGTTCTGCCTCATCTTGGGCCTGGAGCGATGGACTTGGCTGACCACAGACTAAGCTTCTGGAAACTTCAGCCCAAAATAAACTTCTCCTCCTTTGAGTTGTTTTTGTCAGGTATTTTGGTCACAGTGATGAAAAGATGAGTATCACAGCAGTGATGTGGAAAGGACAGGGTTATGGTTTAACAGTGAGGTGTCCCCCAGGAATGGTTGGGTTTTGAGAGACTTAACCTAATCAGTGTGTTAATCCACTGACAAGGTTTGACTGGGTGGTGACTGTAAGCAGGTAGGATGTGGCTAGAGGAAGTAGATCACTGGCGTGTGCCTTTGGGATTTGTATTTTGTCTCTGGTGAGGAGAATCTCTCTGTCTCTGTCTCTCTCTTTCCTGGTATGGTGTCTTGAACCACTTTTCTCCACCACACTCTTCTGGCATGATGTTCTGCCACACCTCAAGCCCCAAGGAATGGAGTTGGCCATTTGTGTACTGAGACCTCTGAGACCATGAGCCCCCGAAACAAACTTTTCCTTCTCTAAAATTGTTCTTGTGAGTTCTTCTGGTGACAGCAGTGAAAAAGCTGACTGAAACAGGAATTGGTACTGAGAAGTAGGGTCGTTGCCGTGACTAACCTGACCATGTGGTTCAGAGTTTTGGGAGTTTTTTGGAATTTGTGGGAGGAATTTTGAAAAGTTTAGAGATGCAAGCTGGAAAAGCTTTAGACTGTTGTAAGTGGAGCTTACTGGGAGATTCTGGGGGTGGAGCACAGAAGAGCAGAATGCTGATAGGACTGGGTACAGTACAGATAGGGTTCCTGAGGTTTCAGAGGAGGGAGTTCAGTGTAATTGGTCTAGAGACTGTTCATGTTCTATTCTTGCTAAGAAGTTGTCTGCATTGAGCCCATGTCCTGAGACTTTCTGTGAGGCTGAATTTATTTATTTTTTTAAAGACAGAGGAGCAGTGACACAGAGAGAGAGAGAGAACGAATGAATCACACCTTTGGAAATTTATCATTTTTAAGTTTTGATGTGGCTAAAACACAAGGAGTAGGGAAGAGAAAGGAAAGGAAAATAAAACAGATGAAAAGAACTTGGTCCAATCTAGAAAGTTAGATTGGCCACTAAAAGGATTAGGTGAATACCATGTTGTAAGTTATGAGGCCATCGATCATTCTGTTGGCTGGCAGATGGACAGCAGAGGGGCGCAGTGACAGGGGGCTCTGTCAGCAGGCTATTGTCAAAGCCCAGCAAAGAGAAAATGATGACGGAAAGATCTAAGAGTGGAAATCAGGAGGCAAAGCAAGGAGACACTGGGTAGAGAATCTATTGACATGGAAGGAGGGAAGATGGAGATGGTGAGGGGAAAGACAGATGGGCACATGGTTTTAGTATTCATGAAGATGGCAAAAATGAGAGAAGGAGCAGGTTCGAGAGAGAGGGACAGAGAGAGAAAGACAGAATCAATTTTATTTAGTTTTTCTTGTGGCCTTGGCTGCTCAGACACTTGGCTATGTACGTGGTGCTGGGGTTTGAACCCGCGTACTCGTGCACGCCAGGCAGGTGCAGTAACCACTGAGCCACAGCTCCAGCCCCCATTTGTTTTTGTTTTTGTTTTTAGGAGAGAGAGGGACAGTGAGAGAGAGAGAGAGAACAAATCCGGTTTATTTAGTTTTTCAAGTGGCTTTCGCTGCTCTGACACTTCATTGTATACATGGTGCTGGGGTTCGAACTGTGTCCCGGCACATGCCAGACAAGCACCATATCTGCTGAGCAACTGCTCTAGCCCCTTTTTTTCTTATTATGATAGCCAGCTGGAGAAGTCCAAATGCATCTGAGGACAAAGTTTGGCGTTCAAGGGAGAAAACTTCTCACTAGGTACAAACTGGGATGGCTGGCCAGTTAATTCACCCCAAGCATCCAGTGTCCACATTAGCACTACCCACTCCGCACCACCTAATTTGTCTAAGGCAATGGTTCTCTTGTGTGACAAGAGCTGGAGTGGGTGCTCCTACCACTTAGTGGGTGGAGGCCAAGGATACTGCTGGACATCATGCAGGGCACAGGAAAGCACCGCACAACAGATAAGTATATGGACCACATTGTCAGTGGTGCTGAGGCTGATGAAGTTTTGTCAAAGGGGAAGGACGTCTTGACATAGCAGGGCCAGAGCCTCCTCTCCACAGAATCAAAACAGTCAAAAGGTAGCACTTACACATGGAAGACAGACACCCCAGAATACCCCAGAAGAAACATGAGTGATCACATGCTGCTGCTCTTCCCCTGCTTCTCTGGTTGTTCTGTTTTTCCTTTGCATCTGTGTATTTTTCTAAGACCAAAATGTTTATTTTATGTTTGCTGCATTTGGATCTAAAATCTTCCCCAAAGGTCCATGTACTAAAGATTTGATCCCCAGCCAGTGGTGCGACTGGGACATGGTGGAGCATGTAAGAGGTGGTGGAACATTAGGACCTGAGACAGGTTTTACGTAGGTCATTGGGAATATTCTCTTAAGGGGGATTGTGGAAACCCACAATCTTTTTCTATTTTACTTCCAGGCTGCCATGTGGTGAGCCAGTTTCTCAGGTACATGCTTTCACTATGATGTGCTGCCTCACCTCAGGTCCAAAAGCAACAGGTTTAACTGACTATGGAGTGAATCTTTTATCCTTTTAAGTTGATTTATCTCAGGTATTTATTACAGTAATGGAAAGCTGACTAATGCAATGTCACATTAAACCTCAGTTAGTCTAAGTTTTCTTATAACCAAAGAACTTGTATTAGTACTTTTGGTTGCTAATGACAGAATTCCACTCCAAGGTAGGAAAAAGTAAAGGGATAGAGAGAGAGAGAGAAGGAGAGAATCAATTTTATCTAGTTTTTCATGTGGCTTTTGTTGCTCTGACACTTCATTGTGTATGTGGTGCTGGGGTTCTAACCCACATCCTCGCACATGCCAGGCAAGCATTGTAACCACTGAGCCACCACTCCAGCCCTC